>PVJO010005092.1:0-102263 GCA_004026905.1 Hystrix cristata | reverse complement strand
CTATGTAGAGTATCATGTCATCCGCAAATAACGATAGTTTCACTTCTTCCTTTCCTATCTTTATTCCTTTTATTTCTTTCTCTTGTCTAATTGCTCTGGCTAATGTTTCTAGAACTATGTTGAATAGCAGTGGTGACAGTGGACACCCTTGTCTTGTTCCAGATTTTAGTGTGAAAGCTTCCAGTTTCTGGCCATTTAACCTTAATTCCTTTCTTCATCCCCTTTCCTTCCTCTCCATCTCTTGATTCCCTTCTCTCTGAGAAAGCTCTAGCTCCCTACTCCTATTACCTGTCTTTTATTTGGCTCTTTATTTATAAATTTGAGTTTCTCACAACTCATTTTTTTCCCAGTATAACGAAAATCTTTGGCAATATAAAGGTATATATCAACTGTGAGGCTTATAGAACAACTCGCTCTTCACTTTTTGTAGAGGAAAGTGAAACTCTTAAGTCCATTGCCAAAGCCAGGAATAACCCACATATTTGATTTCTAGGTCAGGGCCGTGACTCAGGAGCTCATCTGAAAAATTATACTTTGAAGGTAAATAAACACCTTTACCTCCCTGCTGCCAGGTACCGTCATGCACCCTATTACAATGTTTCAGACTGCATATATAGTAGCAGTACTTTAAATTATATTGAAAGAACCAGAGGATCCAAATTCAAGCTCAGCCTGGGCAATTTAGTGACTAAGCTAAACCCTGCCTCAAAACAAAACAAAAGAAACTTCATCATCTTAAGTTGTGGAGTAAATTATATGACGTTCACATATCTATGAAATTGCCCGACAACATATTTCTCAGAAAGTATCCTGTTAGAGGATGCATGGCTATATCTGGTTCTAGTGCATTTTGGCTGTACAATAATATCTTAATTGGAAATCAAGAGGTGCATATTTAGAATAGCTCATTCTAAAGGCCAGATGTGTGAAAATCACATCAATTTAAGACCATGTAGCTCGTGTTCTGAGCACGGGTTTACCTCAGGCAGAGCTAGGCATGACGTGCTGCCAAGCAGGAACACAGAGGGCTGAAACAAGAGCTAGGGACGGATGTGGCCTGGAGACCAGGCTGGGGCAGGTGCAGTCGGGGGTCTATTCTGAACCAGCAGGGCTGGTGACAGCTTCTGAATTTCCATGTGGGAAATGCAGAGGAATGTCTGCCTGCCTAGATGTGGAACTGAGGTTGTGGCTTGAAGCTACACAGTAGTGCCCCCTTATCCACAAGGACCCCTTTTAGACCCCTAGCGGATCCATGAAAGTGTGGATTGTACCTAACCCTGTATATGTAGGAAAAAACTTAACTATGAAATAGTATATTTTATAAATTAGGCACAGTAATCGATTAACAACAATAAAGTAATTATCACAACATGCTGCTAAGAGTTCAGATTTTGAAGTCCCTCCAAGGCACATGCGTTGAAGGCTTGCTATTCCGGAGGGTGCTATAGGGAGATATTCGGATCACTGGGAGTGTGTCCCTATAGGGAAGGGTGGGACCTCGGTTCCTTACTCTCCCTCTCTCCTCTTGGCCGTGAAGTGTGCATTTTTGCTCTGCCATGCATTTCCACCACAACATGATGCCCTACCCAAAGCGATAGTAGGGTATGATTCCCATCATAATCAGTTGATTATAGACTGCAAACTCTAAAACTCTGAACTAAAATAAACCTGAGTTGGTTAATCTCAAAACTATAATGACCTAGGATAACTGAAACCATACAAAGTTGAAATAGCAGATGAAGGGTGGACTACTGTGATTACATCCTACGTGTACCCTGTCAAGTGCCTATAGATACCACCAGGCCTACAGACCCTTTCTCCGCAAACCCTTAGTGCTATCAGTGGTGGGACAAATGTGAACTTGGTCTCTGCATTCATGGGTGGATTGTGGCAGTAGTGACATCTATCTTAGCTGGGTGTCAGTATCCTTTAGGACCTGGCTGTAGCTGGGCTTCAAGGCTAAGGTCCTGTCCCTTGTGGAACGGCCTGTGGAGAAATAGCCAGAGGAGCAAGACCCAAACAAGGAAGCTGGGTCTCAGCAGTAAATTTCCTTCTCAGACACTGGAACCAGGAGACTGGGCCATGACTTAGTTTTGTAGGACTCCACTGGATCAGTCACAACAGGATTACAGAACATTTTCACACAGCAGAAATCTTGAACCATAAAGAGAATGGATTTGATGGCTTTAGAACAGCAGCATCTCTGAGGCCAAGAAGAGATTACAGAAAATACAGAAATGGAAGCAGAGAAAAAAGACAATTTTCTTTGTAGTATTAAATTATCTCAGCAAGAAAACCTAATATGGCTGTTCTTTGATTGCATTCAGTAAATCCTACAAACAAATTAAAAAGGAACTCAACAGTGTAATGCTCAGAACTGGAAACCTAGACATGAGCGTTGACATTTATGGAGACAAAGAAGTTTTTTATGCCCTCTGTGTCAAATTTTCTTTAAAATTCAAAGTAGCATGTAACATTCATAATTCCATCTATTACAAACACAAGGACCCCCCAGAGATCTCTTTTGACAACTCTAAGAAAGGTTAATAATGAAGGAAAATACAGGTTTTGATCCTATCTTCATCAGGTTCTTAGGAAAGGATACACTGATCTTTGGGCTGCTTTTTTGAGAACTTTAAAAAAGATACTGAGACAAACATGACAATCAAATACAAAGTATGTGCCTTGACAAGATCGTAATTACAAATATAACACAATTCTAGGGCAACTGGTAAAATATGACTGTGGGTTTGCATATTAGATATTAGAGAACTATCGTTAATGATTTTTGGTGTAATTGTGGAACTTAATAGTTGGCCTTTTATCTCCATTTTAAATTTTGTTGGTAGTACATGTTTGCTGTAAATAACAATTACATTCCTTGTGGGGAGTTGGTATATGTACATGACACATTTTTTTTCATCTCTTTCCTCTTGCTATTTGTGCTGAAGCATTAGGGATGAAGTGTTGTGATGACTGCAATTTATTTTCCAAAGGCTTGCTAAAAGGGAGGAGGGAGAATAAAATAGCTTTATAGGTTTTCTGGCTAATAAACAGAATTTCAGCCATGGGACAAAGCTTCTGAAAAGGGATTTAGTGTACTTGGTCTCTGGCAGCATCTCCTCTACTATTGAATAGTTTACAGTCAGGAAAGTAATACTCTTCTTCCTTGCGACACACCTAGATCTATTCCAGAAGATTGGCTCATCTCAATCAGTTCCAAATGTTTCGCACCAAGGAACCTACCCAGTTCTCTGTAGAAGGCACAAAGGTTTTGATCTCCCAGGACTCATAAAGAAGAGGCGACATTAGTGGAGCTAAATTATGTTTATTAGGAAAGCACCAACACCACATTCTTCGAAATTACTGGAATTTTATTTGCCTCAGGCTTATGACTTGCAACCAAAGACATTGTGCAAAGAAAGCAAAGATTAAGTACACTTTAGGGAGAAGGAGACAATACACATTGGTAACATAGGAAATCAGGTGGACAAAAGAAGCCATCCAGTACACTATATAGATTGCAATATTCAATAGCGTTTTCAACAAAACTTTTTTTTAAACCAAGGTCAAAAAAATTAAGCAATGTTTACAGTAGACATAAATCTTATACAATTCAAAAAGCATTTTTTTTCAGATCATAGAGCATAAAGTGGAAAAATGTATATGTAGGTGAACTCTAACTACTGTACATTTATCACCTATTAAAGTTGCTTATATGTACCACAGTGTAAAAAAAACAATACTGAACAAATAAAAATCTTGAAAATTGCCTGATGAAAAATAAAATAACCAGTGGCTTTTAATGGCTTCTCCTGGTTACCAGTGCTACAAAAGACAAAAATCCCATCCAAACAGGTGATAAAACCAGGCACAAACCATTACCAAATTAAACCCACCCATAGAAATATACTATCCACCCACATTTTCCATCAAAAGCTTTTGTTTGTTTTAATCTTTGAATCTTTGAGGCCCATTTGGTCACAATATGTTACAAATATTTGTGTGTGTTTTTTACACCATGATATCATATGTTTGTCTGGCACTATTCTAAAGCTAGTTTATAAGATGATGATGAGGACACAGAAAGAACCCAGTGGCCAAATGACAAGTGAACTCACTGGGTAGAAACGAGGAGCAGGGAGGAAGTATTCAGTTCTACTATGGATAAAATGTCCACAGGGATCACTCATCATCAGTCCCGCTTGCTTCTGACTGTTCCTGTAAGTAAAAGGTAACATGAAATATAGTCATCTGTGGAAAAAAAAAGTGACATTTTGGAATTCTGAACACTCTAAATCTCTTTCTAGGGGAAGACAGAAAGACATTTGAAGGTTTTGCCAAACTCTAAGTTGAGAAGTGGCGTTCCTAATTGGAAAATCTCAAGTGACACCCAGCAGCTATGGTTGTTATGTGCTGTCTTTCACTTTGGCTTCAGAAGTTTACAGATAATAATTTCTATTTTTAGGTATATTTTAGAAAATTCATGGGAAAAGCAAAATATGCTACATTTAATATCTGTTCCTTGCTATATGTTAAGGAAAACAGTATTTTAAATATACTTGTAAACACTCATATCCATGGTTAAGACTGGGGTGCCAAAATAATTCTGAAATTTTCCAATCAGACCACAGTGGCAATGTGTTAAAAATGAAGAGCAAATTAGAAAGCATATATACTAAAATGGACGGTTATCTTTCTAGAAACAAAACTATGTGGATGGTGGGTGGCAGGGAACCCAAGCGCTTCTGGAAAGTGAATGACATGGAAGGTACTCTAGAAACTCTGCCTTCAGCCCTGGCTATTTACTTGTTCTGTGACCTGCAGCAAAACATACAACCTAAGTCCTGATTTTTGTAATATCCTGAGTGACGTCCATCCCATGATGCTATTATAAGCACTAAATATGCACCATACAGGAAGGTACCTATTTCAGGGTCTTGTTTAATAAAGGCCTCTTGAATTTTCCAAATATTGAAAACAGTACCTCTAGGTATTTGTGTGGCACTTTAGGTAGGTAGCACCACAAGCCCCAGACTGTAACACATTTTTGCTTATTCTTTCTTCTAATCTGCTATATGTTAGGTACTATGCTGGGTGTGACGGGTATGAAATACTATTAACTGGCCATGAAGGAAACTATATTTGCAAGTAAATGCATGGGAAGATTCTAAAAAGCAGTATACAAAGCTTCACACTCTTTCTCCTAAACTGGTGATGGCAAACCTTTTTAGAGCTTTCAATGATACAAACAGCTGGCTGCGGGATGCGTGCCGTGGGTTTGCCACCACTGCCCTAAACCACGGAGCCTTGTTCATACCCTTATGACGAAAATCTCACACATTCATTCAATTTTCAGTCCTGGTTGGGAAAGGAGTGTGAACACAAAGAGGGACACAGACATGGGGAGGACTTCTCTGTCAAGACCAACACTTACATTTTCGTCTTGCTCTTCGTCGCTGTCAAAATCACTCACTACGGGCTTTGCTTTTCCTCGATTTGGCCTTTTCTTGCCTTTTCCTTTGTCCCGGCCTTTCTCATCTTTTTTATTGAGCTTGATTTTCACCTTAACAGATTTTGCTACAACAAAAACAAAACAGACACCAGTGAGGATTCACAGGGCCAGCTTTCACAGACGTAAAAGGATTAAATAAACTCAAAGACGCAGAGTGCCTATTCTTGTTCCGTCTAGTTAGCACCCTGCTGCACGGGCACATTGGTCTCTGTTTGGAAGATGAATTACAGAGTCACATGAAATGGGCAACGAAAGGGAAAGAGCTCTCAGGGAGTCTGGAAACTTCTCCTGTCTCCTCGCGCTGACAGGTACAGTGAGGTGTATGAAGGGGTATGCATTTATCTGATAGAAATTTTGCATTAAAAATAAATGACTAGAAAAGGGCCCATAATTTTACTGTCTAGGTAACTCTAGATCAGTGGTGGGGAATTTATGGCACGCGTGCTGCAGCAGGCACACACAACCCTCTCTGTCAGCATGCAAGCCAAGTCCCAGCATCGTGCCAGCAGCCAAGCATCAGCCATTCAGGTTTAACTGCAGTGTTTGCACTTTGTGATAGATAAATGGGATTTGGGCTGCACTTTGAGCACTCACTCTCTAAAAGGTTCACCATCCCTGCTCTAGATGATTTAAAAATGAAAGGCAGGCAGGCTGGTCCAGGCCTATAATCCCAGCACTTTGGGAGGATCCAATTATGAGCTCAGCCTGGGCAAGTCAGTGAGACCCTGTCTCAAAAATACAAAAAAAGAGGTTAGTGGGATGTAGCTCAGTGTAAAGGCCCTGAGTTAAATCTCCAATATTACTAAATAAATAAATTGAAAGTTAGATTTTTTTAATGACAAAGGTACAAAATGGAAAGTAAAATATGGCTTTGAAAACTTCCTTTCCCCATCACTCATTTCTCATAGTTCTCACTAGAAAAATGTCTATATCTGCATGTATATATAAAGAATGCAAACATACACACATATTTGAATATTTCAGTTATTGAAAAAGGATATTCATACATATCCATATTCCACACCTCATTTTATCCATGCAGGACACTGTATGTATCAGCTTATATGTACCTGTCTAATTCCTTCTAACACTTGAAAAGTTTCCACCTTGAGCCCAGCTATAATTTATTTAAACAGTCCCATGGTGATGGCTACTGAAGTTTCTAGCTTTTCTGCCAAAACGAAGTTGCCATACACCTACTTGTTCACCCATCTTGACAGAGTGCGGGGGAGGCAAGGTGGTCACATCCACGTGGTCAATTTCCTACAGTGCTCTGCCAAAGGCCCCTTCAGAAAAATTACTCACTTCCACTTTGGCAGGGCTATTCTAAGGAGACAAATGTAGGTGTGGATCCCAGGGAACAAAGAAAATCTGCTTCGTGGGCTTGTTCTGGGACATCCATAGATGGCACTTGCAGTGGCTGAAAGAACGTGAGTCTCTCATTCAAACCAGTTTCCTAGAATCCCACGTTTGATGTATCTCAGGGGACTCGGATATATATATCCAATATGTGTGTATTTGTGATGGAGCACGTCACAGCTCCAGGAAGAATCTTAGAGATAAGACATTTTCAGATAGATTTTGTGAAGGGGCCTATGAAACATTTACAAAATGAAATTAGATGAGAGCAGAGTGCTTGTACATGCCCTTCTCCCATCCCAAATGGGGCAAAGGCTAATATACAATACGGAACTCCTAGTCAAGGTTTCTATCCATTATTTCCAGATGTCGGCTACTTAATATGCTATAAGATGGTGGGCTATAAGATGGGCGGGTAAATCTTTATTTGGGGGGAGAGAGGCTCTTAAATAGCATGGAAAGAAAAGGTGAAGGATTAACCTCTATTGACCCCCATATAGGTCAACCTGTTTTTGACATGGGGGTATGGAAATCCGTACAAGGCATGAAAAAATACATCACCACAAACAGAATGTGGGACACTCTGAAGCTTTCATACTTGAGTGCCAATGGATTTGGACCTCCAGAATTCCTACCTGGCAGGCTGCTGCAGACAAGCAGGCTAATAAGCAAACCATTAGGTGAGCCCTACAACCAGCTACCTAGGGTGTGACAGTGCCACCATGTGCCCCTATAAAGTTCTAATTGCCAAGCAAGGTAGACATAGTATCAGTCCCAACCCCCGAACCTGTTACAGCAAAAGGCATTTTCCGGGTGAGTCAAGGTAAAGATGTCAGTCATTAGAAGAGCAGGAGACAGAAGGGAAGGTAAAAGAGATGGACCTGAGAAGGACTACGCCTGTCACTGAGGCTGGCAAGAAAAGAGGAAGCCTAGTTTGACCAGTGTGAGGAGCTGAACTGAGCAAGGCAGTGGGCTACCCCACCTCCCGGGCACGGGACGCAGCCTGCTGCTACCCTGCTTCTATTTTAGAAGACCCAAGCTGAACTCGTGGCCAACAGAACTGTAAGATGACAAGCTGGTGGTGTAGTAAGCCGCTAACTCTGTGCTAATTTGTTATAGTAGCACTAAAGAATGACCAGGTGAATCCATTTTGTATATTCGTTCATAAATGTTAACACATCTAGTAGAAAAACTCACTGCTTGTTTTAAAAGTGTTCATGTAGAGAAAAATTATGCTATAAAAAAATATATATGTGAATGAAACTTAGAAGGCAACTTCTCAAAATGTAATGCTATATTGGGTAATGAAATCAGTTTTTTAAATATTTAAAGCTTATCTGCACTGTTTTAAATATGGATTGTAACTAATGGGATGGGAGGGAGTGAAAACATGATAAAGTAAGAAATTTTAGGCTTCTGAAAGTAACCTTTTTTGGAATAGTAAGGTTATCACCATGAAGGTAAAATTCAGGGGTCACCAAACCCCTTCCTAATACAATATTTTAAAAACTCAAGGCATAACTGCACTGTGAACAAAATATCAAAATTTTAAACAAAATCAAGATGAATAAATAACCTTGCACCAGAAAAAACAAAAAACAAAAAACAAGAAAACCAAACGTTCTATGGTGAATAAAATGGACCACACTGCTCCCATTCTGCTTGAGCGTCATGCTTTAGAAAATAATTGCCGAAGTGCAGCCTTGACTCAGCCACACCCACGTCCCGCAGGACCGTGCTCCAAACGCGCAGTTAAGCACTGTGCTGAGGAGTACAAGGGTGCTGCTTATACCGACTTTGGCTACTGTAACATTCAAAGGCCACCTCCCCACGGTGCTTGCTGGGAGCCCCACTCAGTGCTGAGCTGCTTACATACTCACCTCAATTCTACTGATGAGGGACCTGAGCAGGGTTATGGAGGTGGCCTGAGGTGGCCCATGGATAACAAAGTAGACTAAGGCCTTGAGTCCAGATCTGCACCCTCTAAAGTCTTTTCTCTTAGCACCTGCGTGGGAAGGAACCGGATGTCTGAACTCACCCTCAGACTCAGACTCCTCTTCCTCTTCCTCTTCCTCCTCTTCATTGCTTTCCTCCTCACTTTCTTCCTCTTTGGCAATTTTCTGCCGCGCACTCTTAAACACTGACTGTAGGACAATGGAGTCTTCATAGATCTAAATGGTCAGAGTGGCATCTGTTAAAAGGTGGCTGGCGGCCTGGGATGCAAGGTCGCAGTGTGCTCTTCCTTATGCAACGCACTAGCTTAATTTTACATAAATGGTAAAAGAAACGTCACTGTTTATGCTTATGCCTACACAGAAAGGACACTGAAGCCAAATGCAGGCACATCAAGTCCTACAGGAGCAAGTCTGAGACTGTGTCGACTGGCAGACACACTGACCAGGCATTTTACTCTTTCTTCTTCATTGGCTATGAAAAACGAAGCTTGAGAACATTATGCAACGTGAAATAATAAGCCTTCCCCAAAAGACAAATACTGAATGACTCCACTCTGGAGGTATAAAGAAACAGAGTAGAATGGCGGGTACCAGCTGGGTTAGGGGACAGGAGAGGTGCTTCAGGCACGGAGTACTGGTTCTGCAGGATGAAAACGTCTTACAGATCTGTTGTATAACAATGTGCACATAATTAACACCATGGAACTGTATACTTAAACTCTATGTTGCCTTTTTACAAAAACAGTTTAAAAATGTCAAGAAAAAGGAACAGTCCTTGCTTTCTAGGAACACTATGGTAAAGCTGAGCATGCATTTTCTTTTTTCCTTTAAGCAGTGAGTGCAATGGGAAGATGAACACTAGGAGAGGGAGAAGACCACGGGATGGGGCCACGGGGGCAGCATTTGCAAGAGACATCAGAGTTGATGGCTCTTAAAAGTGACAAGGACCCCACCGGGGTGAGAAAGGAGAGGAGTTTTTCAGGAAAGGAGAGCAAATAAAGGAGGAAAGGGAAGAACACAAAGGCTGCATCTGGGATTACACCAGCGTGGATTCCTGGCCTACGATACTGTACTCTGCTAGGCAAGATGCTACTATCTAGTGAAGATGGAAAAGGTACGCAGGCTCTCTCTGTGTAACTTACAACTGCATGCAAACCCATGGTGATCTCAAAGCTCAAAGAAGTGCATGTGGGAAGCAGGTGTTTGTAGGACCTGTGTAATCGGATTGGGAGTAGCGGGGCTAAAGGTGTAGGAGTGAAGCTAGAGGGCAACTAGAGCAAGCACCCCATAGAGAATCGAGTTCATGGTGGACAGCGCACAGGAAACCCTGAAGCCTGAAGGGCCGCAAATGGGCAGGGTAAGAAGATGACCTAGTATCTAGGTGAAAGCAATCAAGGGCCATTTGTCACCCTTGAAACTTAGGGAATTTAATGGTGGCTTGAGAGTTGTGAGACAGTGCACAGAGAGAGGCTGTGGGACTAGAAAGTGACCGGCTGCATATCGTAATTAATAATGTCATCCTGACCTAAGGAACCCAAAAATCTATCTAGAGACTAAAATGATCATACACAAAAGCTGTTTCTCTGTTGATCTCTCCATCTTGGCTTTCATCACACTTTCTTCAGAAGGTCTCTAATATACAAGACCTACTCTCAAGCCTGCTTGTTTTGGTTAACAGCACTGTGATGGCTACCAACCTGGAGAGGCATATCCAGAGGAGTCACATGTTCTTTAATTTGATGAATGGAACTGACATGCGGGGAAAAGATTAAGATCAGGGAAGAAGCTTAGGGAATCTAATGGCTTGAGACTGTGTTGACTGGCAGACACACTGACCAGGCGTTTTACTCTTTCTTCTTCACTGGCTATGAGAGCGTTAGGTCTAAGTAAAGACAGAAGAAAGTGGCTTCCAACCAAAGGTGAGAGTAACTGAGGTGTAATTAAAGCAAAAGTGCCCTTCCTCTTGCTATTTTAATACATTCAATGTCACTCACATACTATTAGACTTGCTGACTATAGAGATGGAAATGTAAAGAGTAATTGCAACTGATAATTAGACTTCATAAAAGCAATTGGGGGCAGTTTTTTCCCCTATGCTTTGTTTTAAATCATAGTATTTTCAACTCCTGCTGCTTGCAATGGGAAAAATGAAGGCAAATATAATCAAATACTGAGTTTCTCCAAAAGCAAAAATGGTATGGCAGCCTTATCAGACACCATTACTTTAAGTGGTTCACCCGAATTCCTCCTCCAATTAGAGACACACCTCGAACGGATGTGTGAGCAGAAGCCACCCAGCTATGGCACAGAGGATATTTGAAAATGCCAAACAAAGCCTTGATTTCTTTACACAGGTGGCAGAGAATATAGCCTTTTTTTTTTTTTTCAATTTTCTTCTGCTAGAGTAAAGTAGCCATGATTCACAGAGTAAAAATGAAATGCTTTACTTGAAAGAACGCAGCCGGCTGAAGGTTAAGAACTTCAGACGAGTAGAAACGCACCTGAGATCCCTCCAAGTTGAACGTCTGAGCGTTGTGACAGAGAAGCATGACGTCTTTCTCCAGGTCACCCAGGCTCCGGTACTTATGATTGCGAATTCTTTCCTGATGGAAATTGTACATAAAAGGAAGGAAGGAAGAGGAAAAATGCAACCATCGTTACTTGTTTGAGAAAGCCTGATCTTCCCTTTACATTCACAACCTACAGCGCGACGGAGGGATGGGACGGCTCAACCCAAAGGGCGCGGTTCACTGAACACCCCTCCCGCCGCTGCTCCTTTGCCTAAGGGGGAGGATGGAGCTTGGGACAGGACACCAAAAGGGAGGGTGAGTCCTACTATGAACTCAGAACATAATGGATACGCAGCACACACAGAAAGGCATAAAGACAGCCCTGTGGAGGTGTCAGTGGTAGACAAGATGGTACTGCTGACACCCAACTCCGACCGTCTCACCATACTCATACCTCTTCTTTATTTATGTGAAGAATAAAGTCAGTGAACGAAATATCTACCTTTATCTTCTTGAAATCCACTGGCTTCCTAATTAATTCATAGTATTCTGGTAACTCTTTCCTGGAAGGTAACTGAATGAAGACTTCACTGAGTTGCCGCCCTGAACTGCAGAGGGGGAAACAAACAGAAACAAAGCAGATCAAGCACTCCTCAGTGAAGGTTTTGCTTGGGGCACAGCAACACAACAAATTACACCCCATCTACACAGACACAGACATGAGGCTGTTTAAGTTCAGGAAACTCCCACAATTATACTGGAGATCAATGCCCACCCTGCTAACGTCACATCATATTAAAACACAGTTAGGACCCCCCTTCTGTCACGTACATGAAAAGTGCAATGTGGATTTCTCTTACAGCAAATCTCTCCTTATTATGCTATTTAAAATAGCCTATTGAACCAAAAATTGCATTTTAAATGAATAACAGAGTTGGTTAAAAACCACACAGCCATTATTTTCGTTCTCCTTTGTCTTCAAATTCATTTTCTATTTAGAAAGTAACGCAGAATATACTCTGGAAACTCATCCGAAAAGCTTCTGTGTGTTCCTAATTCCTATCTATTTAGTCTTAGGGTACTGTACACACTGTGAGCTACACACACCTTTATCACTTGCTCGAGGAAACCTTTCATATCAGCTAAATGCACTTACTGTGTGTGGAGCAACTGGGGCAAAAAAGAATAAACGTCCTTGGCAAGTACAGATGCCCCATGTTTCTAGGATCAGTGCTGCACCCTTCCCCAAATCCACTGTGGGTTTATTCAAAAGCAGGTTTAACAGTTACAAATGCTTAGCATTTTGTAATTTTGAAAAATAGGCTGCAAAGCAATATAAGCTTTCCCGTCCCTTAATACTGGAAGCAGACGTGGTTAAAGGAACAAAGATATAATTTAGGTTCAAGATCCTAAAATCTGATTCGGCCTACCCAGATCACTAACAGCTTGTGATATATGGTAGAGTCATTTTTCACAAAAATCTGGCTCCCCTTATGATGCCATCTCTAGCTCCTTTGTGAAGCCAGAAACATCCAAAAATGATCATAAATCACTGCCATATAAATTTCAGAAGGTGATTCCAGGAGCATTCGGGAACACTAGGAAGCAGTGGCAGAGCATGAGTGACAATATGCTGTTTTAATCCACAGTCCCAGTTGTATAATTAAAAAATAATCATAATGACAGTTATCATAAAAAAGGCATGCGCAGTAACTCAAACGGTTGCCTAGCAACCAGTGGGGAAAAAGCTGAAGTGCAAAGGGGCCTGCATAAATTAACCAAAAATCCTCTGTCAAAGGGATGGGCGAGTTTTTCTGCTATACTGGGTCACAGTTTTGTTTTTTTTTTAATGCATATATGGGCCTCATGAATACTAAAACGAGGGACAAATAGGAGAGGTTGAGGACTGCAGAATCCTAGGGAACTGGATTTTTAGATTATTGTGGCAAGGTGTTCCCTCACCCTTACAACCCACCCCACCCCCCTGCAGGCTGAGAAATGCATTTGTACTTCCAGCATTTATGCCACATAGAAACTAGCTTATTTACTATCACCTTCAGCACAGGCCCATGATTTTTGGCATATTTTTCTACCATCCTGAGAGTTATACACCGAAACATTCTACCTGTTTGGAAATGGGCAGATGAAAGGCAACGAGAAGAATCTGTAGACACTAATTTTTCTATGACTTCTTAAACAGCAGCATTCTTTATCAACTACTACTGACCCAAGAGTCGGTCCTTTTTGTAATCCTTGATTTAACGCCTGACCCCTTGGTGACATCTTTGCAGTGTCATTTTCTACATTGCCAACAGATGGTGTCATTTTTCCACGGACAGATTACCAGCACCTCTTTGCTTTCGTACACCTGTGACGGACATACCCTTTAATTTCCACTATTCAACTGGTGAAATAAGAGATATGGACAAAGAGTGTGATAAAACTCGGGGTGGGGCTGCAAAATGGGCAAAGCAGTCTCCGTCCGCTATCTTCTCGGGTCAGGACACAGAAACCCTAAACCCTACTGGATCAGAGGCTACTCGCACTCACAAAGGGGAGAACCCAGTGTTGCCAGCCGGGCACCGATGCCTTAAAATGAGAAATTTATTCTGCTCTACAAAGAAAGCCGCACTGGACTTGATGTTCTTATCCACTTTCCTTTTTCTCTTCCAGAGGATACAGACAAAAGGATGACCTGGAAGCTACTAAGAAAGGTATCTTCCCAATGTGTTGCTTCCATCAACACTCAACTTCTCAATCTGGCCATCCCAGTCCCCCAGGACCCAGCCCCATTCCCACTCTGTGCTACTGAAGACCTTCTCTCACGGGCATGGGGGCACCCCCTCTGTCCAAGGTGTCTTCCCTGTGGACCATGACCAGTCCTCCCTTCTGACTAGCTTTGACCCATCTCCCATTCCATGGCTGAAAGCTGCTTTATGCTTTTCCCCTTTTCAAATATTTCATAAGCTATCCAGGACCAAGAACCCATTTATCACAAAAAGAAAGAGAGGAAATTCTCCTAAATATTACTCTTAACTCTCAGCACCTCACTGCTCAGAACTTCATTCTTCCATGTACGTTGTTTTCTCTCTGCTGGCAGAGTGCAAATGTTTTACATGAAGCCAGGCCCTCTCCCTTCCCTACCAGACCAGAGGCGTGGACGATAGCTCAGGCAGGCAAGGTCTGAGGTCCCGGGCACCATGCAACCCTCCCGTAACCTACAGGATGCGCTGAGGCAGCAGGAACACTTGCCCCAGCCCAGCTAATGGATTGTTAAGTAACTTGCTTTCCTCCAAAATTACGGGTTAAAAAGACAAAAAAGGAAGGGAAGTGGCTCGATAGCATTTTGAATTCTTGGGATTCCTTTTTCAAACCTGAGCTGCGTATAGGCTTTTTAATGTACCTTTGCAACATTTTTTTTCTTTCAGGGTCAGAATATTTTGTCAATTGCAGAACAATGGACTAATTGTACAGCGGTCCGCAGCAGGTGATCTGATTTTGTTGAAATGCTTATCCTGTCTCAAGATATTTTCCATTATGTCATTTTGTACAATTTAAAACCCAAGTATCAATTGCTAAGTTAAAATGCACTGCTTCCTATAACAAAAGCAAGAACCCTTCCGTTAGTACACAGCAGGCTTAGATTTCCAGACCCGTTTTGTACAATTATCTATCTCAGACTAAGAAGTATGACTTTGACCGTGACAAGGTAGGGGAAAAACTAACCTGCATCACACATTTAAATGACTGCAATGAACTTCAGAGTCAACAGGGATGAGCGGACAAACACCTCCCCTCTACCGAGGTGCGTGACACAAGGATATGGCCTCGATGTCACACGTATTCAGTGGAAGAGCCCTACACAACACTTGTAAATGGTGGCTGGCAAGCTTGCAATGCATAATGTGCACGCACGCGCACACGCACATTCATGCAACTGAGATTTAATTTGTTATGCTTCATCTAGAAACCAATTTTTCCCCATTACCTCCACAAACCAAAAGGCAGTACTTTCACGTCTAACTTACTATGACTCTAAAATGGAAACTGCATATATTATACATTGTACATAAATATCAGCTTTATCACTGACTACATTCTGGGTACAGTTGCACGCATGTTAAAGTCTACGTACCTAAAAAACATAGTGCTTTAAAATACTGACTGTTATACCTTTATACGTTTTATTTTTCCGCAAGCAAGAAGGATGACATTAGGTGAAGTGTTATTTTCCTTGTTTTATGGGTATTTTTTAACATGCTAATGGGTTGACAACTTAAAAAATGTGGCTATCTTAACTCTGTAAGACAATGATGTCACAATTTAGAATAGCCACTACGGGTGGGAAGGATTTTATGGGGAAATTATTAGCGTTCTCATGGACTCATGGAGGAAATCATCTGGGAAGGAAACTTTAAAAACAAGGTCAGCACTGCAGGGCGGTAGGTGGGAGGCATGCCGGGTCTTCCTGGTGTCAGGCTCCTACCATGTTTAATACATGCTACCAAAAACTGCCCCATGACTGCACTAGAAGCCTGTTACCCACAGAACCTCCAAACCTGAGCCGGCCATGCAAGCGGCCTCACGAGAGCCCCGCATAGCTGCTGAGTGTGCTCCTCTGGTCTCACTGAGCACTGACTGGAGGTTCCTGACAAGCTTAGACCCGGACCTCCCAGGCCCCTGCAGGATCTGAGAAGCAACAGCAAACCACAGTGGGATGAGAGCAGATTTGTTTTCAGGAGTGGAACTGATAGCTGTCACAAGCACCCTAACCTAAGGATCAAAAAAGACCGCAGACACTCAATGTTCTTCAGTTATTAAGAAAACAAGGCTGCATCGGGCTAATGCAAGGTAAAGGCCACCATGAGGGATGTAAAGGGCTTGCGGGGCTCAGCCAGACAGCACCGGCCTTGACCCACGTCTTAGATATAATCACATCTGGATAGAAAATTTCACTTTTTGTGATCTAGGCTCAGAAGCAGATAAAGACATATACCTGAAAATGTTCACTAGGATTATTTAATTAATTCAAAGCAGCTGAAATGTTTCACAGTGAGAGAAAGGACAGGCAATGGCATGCTACAGAGTCTAAAGCTGTGAATTTAAAAAATGTAAGCAATGCTTGTTAGGACATTATGAATAAACCAAAGCAACAAAAACACTTGTAAAGGGCCGGGAATTTAGCTCAGTGGTTAAAGTGCCTGCCTTGCAAGCACAAGGCCCTGAGTTCAATCCTCAGTACCCAAAAAAACCCCAAAAAAACCCACACTTGTAAGATATAAAATTGTAAATCCAGTACGACTTCAAACTTTTTAAATAGACAAAAAAGAAAAAAAAGACAAGATAAGAGGAACATAGTGGTGTCTGTCTGTAATTCCAGCATCCTGGGAGGTCAAGGCTGGAGGATTGCAGGTTTGAGCCCAGCCAGGAAGGCCCTGGGTTTAAATCCATTATGTTACAACATTTTAAAAAAAGGACAAGAGGAAATATGCTGAAGCATAAACCTTACTCAACAAAAAGATTTATAATTGATATTCCTTAGAACTTGTATTATCCATAAAGAGGGTCTCAAAACTTAAATTTTAGGCTGCCGCCTTTGACAGCATGCTCTAACTCAAAAAATCTCATTTTATTTTTCCCAGAGGAATAATATCTAAGGTTCATATGGCCAAGTTTTATTTATTATATCATCATGATCGGTATGTTTCACCAATGGGTACCTTTTACCACCACCAATAAAGCCAAATAAAGTAATTACATTAAATGCTTATCTAAGATTTTGCAACCATACCCATCTATTGTACATGGTTCTTAGATATTTCTTCGGATTCTCTTGTTGCATTTACTATAATCACGGGTGCTCACAAAAGGACATGAGATTCAGAGGGTTTTATTTTTGCAAAGGATTTTGAGCAGACATTTCGAGTATTGCAGATATACTATCACTTGACTTTTAGGAATACTGACTAAGCACATCTAGTTTCCCACCCTTTTCATCCTTACCTGACATCTCATAGCAGGTATGGTAGGGAATTCTCACTGTCTCTCTTCTAAACTTGACAGCTAAACGGCCTGCTGTTTCCCTGGCCAACCAATTCTGCAGCTCTCACCACCTCATCCAGGAGACTTGCTACTGCCTCTTGATGCCTTCCTGCTAAATGTGATGGCACATGCCTCTGAGGCCAACTACTCTGTAAATCCTAGCTACTCAAGAGGCTGAGGCAGGAAGATCCCAAATTCAAGACCTGCTTAGGTAACTAAAAATAAAAGGGGCTGGGGTTATAGCTCTGCTGGAAGGCCGTGGGTTCCATCCCCAGTACTGCAAGAAGAAATAGAAAGAACGCCTTCCTCTGTCACATAAGGACTGGCCTTCTCTTCTTCTTAACATTCAGTCCTTTGATCCTGTGCTACGCTGTTTCCCTTCCTTAATGGTAAAAATGCTTCAGAGCTTTTGCCTGAATTGTGAGCAAACAAAGGTCTGCATGCAAACAAAATCAAATGCCTCTCCATCTGTGCGCAAGTCCCAAATGCCGCTTTGCTTAATGGGTAGGGGTGCCAGGCACCAACGCTGCTTCTCTGACGATGGCCATTTTGGCAAAGCCTTAGGATATATGAAGTATGAATCTAGAGGAATAAGATTCTTTCCACGAACACACGAGGACATATATATCCAATTACCTACTAAATTTCACGGCAATCCATTTTTGATCAAACTGTTTATGGAGTGGCTTTGAAAACAGTGTCTGAGCCCTGTATGAACACCCATTCTGTCATCTCCAGCTGGGACTCCTCCCCGTCCGTGAGAGGGGTCACTTACACAGGTGCTGGTGCTGAGGAGGGGGCTTCAGGGCCGGGCTCATGCTGGAAGCCAGGGCCGGCCTTCTGTGCTTCAGAAGCAGACGGTCCAAGTGTATTTGTGGGCGACGCACCTGCTGCATGTGAGTGTAACTGGCTGAGCTCCATGAGTAAGTGTCAAGTCACCAGGAGTCACAGCAGCCTGCCCCGGTAAACATTTAAGGTATCAGGATTGGCAGTGAGGGCAAAATAAAGCACTGGAACCCGCATTTCCTAAAGTATGCCTCCTAATACATCAGATTAATGGATTATTACTAGCGTTCTTTGAAAATGGAGTTCTTTGGTCAAATGAGTTTGGGAACACTGAGTTAAACAAAATTAGACGGCTTACTTTACAGCAAGGCCCTCCAGAGTCTCTGAACTGGCCTTGGACTCTTGAGAGGGAGCCAGAGTAGTAAGTAGTAACTGGAAGACCACACTCTGGGAGGCACCATCCCCGACAGCACAGCAGGCTTTGCCCTCACGAGGCTGCCTCTCCACCAGATCAACTCTCAGTCCTAAGCTGGGTCTACAGTGTCTGACAGAGACAGGAAGAAAGGCTCTTCACTTGGAGCCACATTTCCCAAAAGTGCATCCTCTTGGTCACATGGCTATCGCATGGCCATTTCTCTGTAATTATTTAGAATGACTAAATGCAAAGATGCTCGAGTGTGAACCATCCTGGCAGCCTCCCTCCCCCACTTAAAAAAATACCGAATGTCTGGTGCCAAGGATGCTAAAAATATGTTTTGTCTAAAGAGCCTGTTGGCTGGTCCTAAAGGGGCGGTCAATACTAACAACATAATCACAACATCAAGGGCTCTTAATAGGCATGGAGAGAACTTAGGTTTCCTGTGGTGTGTGTGTGTGTGGGGTGGCTGGGTTAAGACACACACACACACACACACACACACACACACACACACACATACACAAAGTCTCTGACTTATGAACAAATGGTCTCCATTCTGGGAGAATGTAAGTTTGATTTGTTTGTAAGTCCAACACAGTTGAGTCTTATACACTTTTAACACAAATATACAATGTACAGCATGCAAAAATCAAACATGAGGTCCATTTGTATCTGTGAAAGTCTGCAACCTGAATATTTAAGTCAGGGACTTACTGTATACCGGGCCCCACACATGTAGCCTCTTCTTCCACATGCACTCATTCCTGCAAATCGCACTATCATTCTCATCACCAGGGCAGAGAGCCAAGAGCTGATTCCTCCTCCTCTCATGCCTAGTCTGCCCAAGTCCTGTCATTCACACCTCTGAGTAGCTACCCTCGTTTTCCTCTCCACAGCCACTTCCTCCTCTGAAGGATGCAGCCTCCCCAGCTAACATCCCTTAACTAGTGCCTCCTTCACAGCACCATCAGAGCGCTACTCCCCGGTACAAATCTGACCGACTGTGTAGCTGCGACTCTCTAGAGGCTCCCCTCAGGAGAGCCCATGACACAACACACTGGTCAGTGCACCCTTTCCCCCCCGAGCTCAGGCATGTCTCCTATTCAAAACAGTGTCCTTGTCATTGTGAGGGCACAGACATTACTCTGGAGGCTCTGAGACCCAAACGCCTCCCAGGAATTCAAAGCCTCCTGTCTGCAATCACAGCACTGCTATCACCCTCTTCCTTTGCACCTGGGACCTAGTCACACTGGGCTGCATGGTCACTAGAAGGACTCTGTTTTTCCATACTCCTTGGCTGCCACACCCATGTGACTCAACAGCCTTGCCCTCTCACCACGGTCTCCTTGGGCAACTCCTACACACACCTGTAAGCTGATCCCTTCCCCCCCTGCACGACCCCTCTGCTTCATCCTGTGCATTTTATTCAGACAGGTCCTTGCAATATTCATGTATACAGCTCTTCCCGACTGGGATTTAATGCATTCCATTTTCTTCATTGTTCAATTTTCAATACACAGAGACTGACACAGAAAACCTTCAGTGCTTTTGAAGAGAGTTTTTTAACTGCTTCGAAGGAAGGGTTAATTCATCATAATACGACCTCTGAACACCACACCGTCAGTATGGGCTTACAGGAAAAGGAAGCGGGGGTGAGAGAAGGGATGAGACAGGCTCCAAACAGGCCTGAGGAAGCCAGCGCTAAGCTTCTTGCTATGCCTTTGGGAACTGCAGTTGAAATGTACATTTAGTAGAAATGGATTTATCTCGGTCCTAACTATATATGGTTATATTACCTACCCTCAAATAACCCAGGCATGACATCAGGGGCTTGCAGTTCCCTTTAAAGTTATTAATCCACTTTTTATGGTCACATGATCACTTTGAGGGAAGAGAAGGGGCACGAAGAAAGGAGCTCAGGCTGGTCCTTGCTCAAAGGGATGGGAACGAATCCCCGAGAGTCAGCATGTGTCACGCCATTAGACCACAGGCCTTCTTTCTAAGTAGCAGGGGTGAAAGGGTCTGCCGAAGCTGGCTCATTATTTAAACTGCCCAAACATACATAGTCAAGTGTTAGCTGTTTTGATCCCCAAATTCCAATCCAGGCTGAGTTCCTTCTCACAATGGCAAAAACAGAACACAATTCTTCATTTTTTAGGAGACAGTATGCTTTGTATCTCTGGTTTCTTGGATTAATCATTGTTTACTGAAGAGCAATAAGAAATATAAAAATGTCTACCATGTTGCCCATCAATTTCATCTCTACATAGATCTGGGTTGGTAAAAATCACCTCTGGTATTTAACTCCTTATAAAAACAATGTCACAACTGGTGATCAATATTTATTCTGATATCCAGGATACGGCCTCTGCTCCTAGATCAGATCCCATGCTGACTGGACAAAGGATGGTAAGACATCACTGAGCCACTTGACAAAGTTGCAATATGGATGGTAAAGCACTGTATCAATATTTTCAAAAGTACAGACTAATCAAAAGCAGGAAGAAGTGTTATTTTCTATATATCAGAAACAACTCTTAACCCGGGTATATCATACACATCCATCTTTCCCACTCAACCAATACCATCTACTTCTCACAATACCTCTAGGAGAAAACCATTTCTGCTTCCCATGCGAATGAAGCAAAGAACAGAGTGGTTAGACAGACTGACCTAGGCTGTTTGACATCCTATACGGCAGGGAAACCCAAAGGCCACGCCTTGAAATCCAGCCCGCTGCACATACACAGGGCACTCGGCAAGTGTCCCCACACACCATTTGCCATCAGCTCCAGGATTCAGAGCAGCGTGAACACGCACACTGCTTCATGTTGTGCAGATCAAGTTACCACAGGGGCGGCTCTGCATTAAGCTGCTAGGCCAAGACAACACAGTTCAGATGCCTGCCGAACACACAGAAGCAGCGGTGCCGCAAGGCAGCAGAAACCCGTCTCCGAGGTGCTGCAGGCTGTTGGGGGAGAGGGGCTTGCACAGGGCTCCCGCCACCTTTGTAAGATGTGTATTTCCCGCACAGATGCCCCCAGATGAAAACACAGCACAAGCAACTTCAAAAGCAGGACAGGTGGTTAACGGCATCTGCGCCTGCACCCCCCACTCCGAGACGGGGAGACTCGGAAATGATCAGAGAAACGTGCTTCCAAAGGCCGAGTCTATGAATCGGTCTGTTTCATGTCCCGAGGGATACCTGTATTTAGAGACACGGGAATACAAGACAGATCCTGACCTGTTTCCTTCTATTTCCAACTGAGAATTACTGGGCACCTTCTCCACGTTACACCTGCGGCAGAGTAGAAAGAACACTGGAGTCAGAAGACCTGGTTCTCCTCCCGGCCCGGCTCCTTCCTCCCAGGCTTGACAACCTGCCAGAATCCATCTCGAGCTCCGAACCTGCCTCGTTGGGAAAATCCCACAGCGGGTGCTTGGAACTTCATTCGGAAAAAACCACACACTTCTCCAAAAGTGGGAGGGGACTGGATTTCCCAGGCTTCATGAGACTTTTTCTGCTTTTTTCTGTTCCCCTGGTCCCACTTCCCTCCACCCCCGCCTTGGTGGTTCCAGAAGAAGTGGAGGATGGATGGGGAGTACTTGCTAGGCCTGTGGGAGGTCATGAGAAGATGGGGTCAGCCTGTCTGACTCGCAAAAGGTGGGTACTTACCTGGGAGAGGAGTTGTGACCGCGAACTAGGATAAAATGGCTTAGTTACAGCATCCAGCACAGGGAGGTTGTGCCTTGCATCAGTCAGTCTGGCTTCTCAACCCCACCTAAGCAGTCAGAGCTGCTGCCCAGAACTCTGTTCTTTTACTATAGATCACCGAATGACTGGCCTTTAATTGGAAATGGGAATAAGCAACCAACTGAGGTCTTGGCCTTCCCAGGACTATAAGAGAAACTCTTCGGATGAGGATTTTTGATACGGTGATGCAGGTTTCCCTTTGCCTGCTGGCAGGGGAATCAGCTTGGGGTTGGACCCATCTTGGGGAAACTGCCATCTTACTTAGATCCTCCTCTAGGCAAACACAGCACCCTGTAGTGTCCAAGTCAACCCCACCCCTCCACAGGCCCACCAACCACTCTGCCTCACAGCAGGGGCATTCGGAAAGGGACCAGCTTGAATCATGAATCAGAGGTCTGAAAGTGTACGCAGTATTCCAAACACACAGTTAGTGGGAATGTCTGGAACACACAGAAGAGCAGGGAGGGATGTGCTAGAAGACAAAGCTGGGAAGGCCATTTTTCCTATGCCAACAATTCTGATCAGCATTGGGCAGGAAATGGGAAGCTACTGAAAGTTTAGTAACAGGAGGACATGACACAATCATGTGCCTCAGAAGACAAGCCAATGCACAGCCTGGGAGATGGGGGTAATGGAGACCAGGCAGGACGCAGGAGAGCCCCAGAGAGAGGGCTGTGTGGTAAGGATACTGAGTACATGTCAGAAACAGGGCACGGGACAGGGAAAACTTGTTGTTCCCCTTTTGGGACCTAAGACTGATGACAATGTTGACCAAGGGGATACAGAAGTCAAAGCAGACCTTACCATCTCGGAATGTGCAATAGTGCAGCAAGAGGACCCTGGGAATGACAAGTACCATCCTAGGCATTTTACACAATCTATTTAACTTGGAGAAAGGAAAGGTTCCACAATCTGAGACTAACAGAGATTACAACTCAGTAGGAATGCCAGGTTTAGAACAAAGGGGAGGCTAACAGAGTAATTTCAAATCATTTTGAAGATTATATATAGGTCAGGAATCTTTCATACCGAGCTACATTCCCAGCCCTATTCATTTTGAGGCATGGTCTTGCCCAGTGGCCCAGGTGAGACCCAAACATTGGGATCCTTCTGCCTCAGCCTGCCAGTAGCTGGGATTACAGGCAGGCCCCACTGTGCCCAGTTTATCAATTTGATTTTAGAAAGACAGTTTGAACACTGGTTTCAGTGGTCCATTAGAATGAAGCTTTACAAAGACAATCAATGTGGAAAGTATTTTACACAGGAAATAACCTCAATGTACTTCAAGTACTTTTGAGAAAAAGTCTTGGAACTGAGTAACAATTTTTTTTAATAAGAGCCCAGTTCTTCTGAAGAACGATTGATTATATGTGGGCCTTCAGAAATAGTGGCTCAGCCTTATTCTAAATTAAAAAAACACTACAAATTACTCTCCAGTATGTATAAGAATTAAGCAAGTACATTTTAGGACTATTAGGTTTACAGAATACAAATCCTTTAAAAGGTGAAGTAATGAAATGTTGGCTCTATTTTCTCAGGCAAATGTCATTATGATGATGTAATTTTTTTTAACCAAAAGTGACCACAAGCACCAGACACTGTCACTGTATCATCACATAACATGTAACACGGCTAACCTGACCCCGCCTTCCCAGCATTCCTCAGGCCAGCTGCCTGTTTAGTAATCAGTAGAAGGGCTCCGTCCTCCACCTGGGGAGCAGGTGGGATTGTGCATCTGTGGTTTGGACCCTGTGGCTCGGATTCTGCAGTACAGTGCTGGAAATAACAGGTCGCCAGTATTTCCAGGATGCAAGAACAATTTTCCCGGATCCAAGGACAGCTAAATTCAGAACAAGCCAGGGCTTACCCCGTGATACCATCAGGCTTATTAAAATCAGAGGCAGGAAGAACACAGGCCCAGCTAGGGGAAGTATAGGGCCTGAAGAATGGGAGGGAGGCAGGAGCCACGCGGCTGCCATCTCCACTGCCCTGCTGCGTGCCAGCACTGCGTCCACCCATCCATCACACAAGTCAGGCAGGATTGCCCGCCTCTGCCACCACACGACACCTCCCTCTTCAGAGCAGGACCTGATGGCACATCCTGCGCAAGCAGCAGGACTGGTGCTCCCAGAAGGTGCCAGCAAGTAAGGCATCAGCAACAATCCACAGTGCGAGGAGGTGGACATTCAACTCCTGTTTCCAGATTCTCCAGGAACAGGAATGATGCTCAGATTTGAAAAGCAAGACACAATAACGCAGAACCAAGGATCAAAAAGAAAAAGCATATCAAGGTGCTTCAAATGAGTTCAAGTGTCCGGCTGTAAACTGATCACATCCTGAAGGAGTGTGGGTGTGGATTGCTGCTGCTAATAACGTACAGGAAATCAGAAGAGAAATGGAACCAGAAGACTGGAGATAAGCAAATGTCCCAATTTCCAAATGAGAAAGGAAACCTGAGACTCATAGTCTTGATTTTGACCCTCCGTAAAAACTTAGAAGAAATTATTCAGATGCTATGGGGCTATTAAGAAAAGATAAATAACACCATTAAGCATCAGCAGGAGGTCTCTTAGAAAAAGCCAGGGCGGGCTATCCTCATTTCATTTTTTCAGCAGGGTTTCTAGGTTGATAGATTGGACAGGCTACAGCTATGGTGCATCTTGGTTTTAGCCTTTCTTGATAACCTTGAGAAAGGAGCGAGAAATGCGGGTGACGTGATAGTGTGACCGTATGAGTTCACTGACAGTCAACTGTAAAGTTTACTGGTTAATATACTCGTGTCAACCTAAAGTGATTTCCAGGGACAGGTCATAGAGTCCTGTCCTTTGTTCTTTAGAAGTTTCTCAAAAACAGTTTATTTCAAATCTTCAATGACAAAAACTTAGGAGGACAAGTAAACACAACTTTTTAAAAAAGTAATAAAAATTCAGAGTTACATCAATAGGCAAGACTGATGGGACTAAAAGCAGTAAGGTGGAACTGCAGGGGCATAAATACAAAATCAGTAGATAAAGTATCAAAATAATGCCAAGTTCAGAGCTAACCTTGGCAGCTTTAAGAAAAGACCTGAGTGTGTTGAGGGGGAAGGGATGTGTCACATGGTCAGTGTAAGTTAACTCAAGGTTGCTGGAAAAAGTAAACACACGCCGGTTTTATGTTAACAAGATTCTGGTGTCCAGAATAAGCAAGGTAATTGCCCTCAGCAGGAAGAGGACCTTTGGGGTTTGGGGTGCCATGTTTCACACAGAATCTGGGGAAAGCACAGTGTGCCTGAAGAGGTGGACCAATAAAATTAAGTGAGGGCTTTTAACCTGAAGAGGAAGGTCTTGTGCTGGATATACTTTTCTCGGAATGAAACTAGATTCATCCTCTCAACATCTAAGCAGAACAAACAGCTGGAAGTCAGAGAGCTGAGTCTATACTTGTGCTCAGAGTGTCAAGAACTGTGTCCTACAGTAGTAAGCTAATGCTGGAGTGCCCATGGGGAGGCTGGATGACTGTCAGAGGATGTGCAGTGGACGCACCTAGGTATGGGAGGGCAGAACCGGGAAGGGCCAAGAGTCCCTTTCAGGTGTAACACTGCCTCATTCAGCCAACTGTAAGCCATGCTGCCTCTAGGTTTGCAATAGGCCACATTCTTCAACCATCTTACTGTGCATCTCATCCTGGGCCAATTTAAAAGGGGACAATGCAAATTCAGTGAACCCCTTTTCAAAGAAACAGAGTTTTAGGTTAAATATTGTAAAAACCAAGAATATGACTTTTAAAAGCCTTGTAAATAAACAAAAAATAAAGTATGTTAATAAGTCAAAACAAGGCTTCCAGTCCTACCTGATGTAAGATCTTCTACTTGGGGAAAGAAATTGATGGGAAATAGTAGCAGACCAGCAACTTCTTCTGATAGCAATCCATTTATGAATCACAGAAAACCACTGGCTCTTTGAGGTCATATTTTTAAAAGCACTCCTTTTTTAAAATAAACAAAGCTTAGTACTGAGCACAAAGCAACAAACAGACACTTAAATTATCTTGGGTCTTTATAAAAATATCTAGATACATCTGTCCCCAAGCAAGACCTTTTAAACAACTATCTCATGCGAGCTAATTAATTGGCAGTTCTTATTTAGCACACTGCTAATCCATATGATGGTCAAAGCCCTCACACTGGATGGAGGTGAAGGGAGGGAGATCAGTACAGGTGGTATGTCTTTTCCAGGTAGGGTGAGTTACTATATTAGCAGCTGACTTTATTGCTGAAAAAATTTAACACAGTGAGATGTACATTTCCCAGTAGCATTTTCTAAAATGAACCAAAAATATGACACTGTATCTAATTAAGGAGCTACTAATTTGAGTGCCTCCTACTTGAGAGCCAAGTTTGGTAAGAGAAATACAAAATATAAATAGAGTAAGTACTTTTTTCTAGATGATTACTAACATGAAATATACATGAAACATGCAGAGGCCGGAACATTCAGTACATACTCTCCAGGAAGCACCTTAAGGTGGGAGCTAACACACTGGGTCTTAGGAGGGTACTTTTGTAAGGGAAAAGTAAATAAAAAAATAAAAGCAGGAAAAGGAAGGGAAAAACCTAAATATCCATATGCTAAATTATTTAAATATATTTTACCTACAGTACAACTATAAAGACATGTTCTGTAAGCATGCCCAGGGAACCTGCATTTCCTGTTAATGGAAACAAAACCACGGAGACCAGTATTAGCCAGGACACTTTCTTCACTCTGCTCAGAGGTCCTGTCACCTATCTACCTAACTACAATAGTCTGAAAGCCTGTTAATAATTAAACTCTTCTAAGAGCCTGGATTATATTAACTCATCCACTACTACAACTCCAGAGGCAAGTGCAGCTATTATTCCATTGCATGGATGGGGAAACTGAGGCTCAGGGAAGTGAAGTTCAGTCAGTTACCCAGCTGTCCCACAGCAAACAAATGCCAGAATCGGAATTCAAATGCAGACAGTTACCTCAAGAGATTATGCTCTAAGGGCTATCGCCTCACTATACTTTGGGATGGGCTCTAGGAAACTTCTCAGCTGATAACCACATACACCAGGAAGCCTCAAACTCAAAAAGCTATGGATCCAGCAGGTAATATGAGTGAGTGAGGTGAGGTGTGTATTCCAGTCTGACGAGAGAGGGCAACTCATAGCCCGAACTGCAGAAATGACAGAGTGTGACGGAGATGGTAGCAGCTGAGATCACGGTGCCCCGTGTAAACAGAGCAACCACTTCCTCACTCCATTGGCTGCTACCTTAGAGAAAGGTGAAGTGAGCACAGTGCTGCCAGATTTGTAAGTTTTTCAAAAAGGTGGGGATGGACAGACAAGAAATGTAAAGATTATGTATTTACTCTTAAAATTTATGTGCCCCCCGCAAAAAAGACCCAAAAAGCTGAATAAAACAATCCGCCAGTCTGTCGGCAACATGTAGTTGCTGATCTCTGTTAGGTCATTAAGGGGAGACACAGCCATCACTCTCGAATCCAAGGCAGTTTGTAAGTCTCCAAGGACCTGCTGTGCCTCTCTCAGTGTTCCAACCACCCCGGACTCACTCAGCAAGCAGTGAATAAAATGTCAAATACCGAGGTACATCTGGTCAGAGCAACAGATGTTATGCTCTCCTGAGACAAAAGCGAAAAAGTTACGGGTATGTGCAGAGTGATGCTCCCTACCTGGTAATACTATCCTTCACACTGGGGGCTAATAAAATGAGGTGTAATAGTCCAAGCTTCCTATCTATGGGGGATCTCCGAGTAGAGAGGCGGGTAAACAGAAACTCTACAGAGTTACTGATGCTTGGTCTGCACAAGGAAATTTTAGGGTTCACTCTGGGCGGAGAATGGGCTCGTGATCAAGTT
Organism: Hystrix cristata; assembly: GCA_004026905.1. Taxonomy (NCBI): domain Eukaryota; kingdom Metazoa; phylum Chordata; class Mammalia; order Rodentia; family Hystricidae; genus Hystrix; species Hystrix cristata. Next base: position 74,041 of record PVJO010005092.1, on the reverse strand, counting down.
TTCCCTCCCGAACTGTTGTCACCACCCCCACCACCTTGCCGATGAACTGCAGATCTAAACTCACAGTCGAGGGGCTGCCCTCGGTGGCCTCTTCAGAATCCTCAAAGAGCAGCACTGAAGAAAGAGATGAAAGGAGAATACTACAGATAGTACGCATGGGACCTAAGGGACCTAGTGAGTAAAGTGGGGCAAGAAATTCTGCCTTTCCACAAACATCTCCCGCCCCCGCGCCCTTCACTACTTCTGAAAGCTCCTTAGAGATAAGAAAAGCTTCACAACAAAACTTCCTGGTGGAAAGTTCTCTGCTTTCTCCGATACTGAACCTCAATAACAAGTTCTTCCTCCCTGGTATAATGCACCGAAGCCGCAAAGAGAAATTAAAACCACCATTTATTTGTGTTAAACATATCCAGGCGTACAAAGCAATACTAGTTCACGTCGAAAGTTACTAGTAAGTAAAAAGCAACTACTACTATGCAATGTAGTGAACTAAAATGTGTTTGGTTTCCTATCTTATTTTCAATGGAAATAAGATGAGATCTTCAAATACAAACATTATCACATGACTACCAAGTACAAACCAAATCAGTTAACCAAAGCAACTAATCAGAATGTAACCTAACTCGTTTATCTTCTGTAAAGGGCTGACTGACACTCTAACACGTATTTGTTTTGGTTTGCAAATAATTATTCATTGTTTAAGATGGTCTGGGAAGTGTCCACCACAGTCTTTTCACAGTTCATCTCCAAAAGTTCCGTGAAAAAGAGGTGTATTTACTAAAATGTCATTTGACTATGTAGAATTAAAGAGATAGCTCCAACAAGTGCTCAGAAATCCATGAGTTACAAGGAGAGAAACAACATTCTTGAGGAATAGTATTTGGTTTTAAACAAAGCCTTAACATGAAATATTTATTTTAAATTCATGAGGAGTCTTCTTTCTCTAACAATTCAAACCCAACAAGCAATTTCATTCTACCATCCTGACCCCCTTTCACATCAATGGTAATATCTTAGAGATCCTTAAGGGTTCTTTTCTAGTTGAGATTTTTTTTAAAAAATTGTCAATAAAAACTCATTTCCAAGTGTCTTAAATAATAAATACACAGTGAGCCATTATATGAAATAGCAATAGTGACCATTTGACAGAGTGCAGGCAGCTTATACCTTTGGAGAGAAAGCCATAAAACACAAGGTAGAAAGAACCTTGAAGCCCACACGCACAACTTACTAACCCAGCTCTGTGGGTGGGACCACCCACGGTCCTGGGTGAATGAGGAAGGCAAAGGCGTGCAACACTCACCTGTCTTTGTAGTTGATCACAGTATCAATGATGGCATTCATCTGTTTTGTCAGTTTGGGGGGATTCGGTGACAGTTTCTCAGCTGGAGGGCGGCCTCTCCTCTTCTTAGCTTTTTCCACATCTTCCTTCGCAGGATCTTTATCCACATTTCTTCGTCTTTTTCTCTTCTTAAGCCGTACTTCCTCTTCCATTTCTTCCAAATTGCCGTCTTCAATGGCCTGTTATTGAAGAACAAAGGAAAAAAATTGGAGGCAGGGAAATCACCAGGACAAATACATATAGCTTAAATAATTAGAATAAAATCAAACTAACAAAAAAGTAAAATAAAAGTTAACAGTAATCAATGAAAGAAGAAGAAAAAGAAACACCACCATATTGGAAAAATGCATCTTTAACACAAGTCTGTTTCATAAGCAAAATATGTTGAAGGCCTGAGACACCCATAGTGAAGGATGATGAATATTAAAACATTTATACATTCAAGTGCTTGAAGATAACCGAATCCAAACGAATTTCTTGCTCAATATAATAAAAACCCTAATTCTCTCATTACTGTAGAGAGGGAAAAGGTAAACAAAAAATGAGGGTGGGGGTGAAGAAAAATTCCCCTAAGAATACGTCCACACAATCAGACAAGCTTTGACCTTTTCTTCTTTAAGGTTTTACATCAATTTATTCATGAATCACAACACAAATCAAAATCCCATCCAGATTTTGTTCTAAGGTAGCAATTAATAAACAAGGAAACAGGCAAGTACAAAGCCACATTCCTTGATAAAAGCACTTAAATCATCCGATAAAAAAACACACACACTCACAAACAACACACACTTTTTTCCAATTACCTGCAAACGCTTGCTTTAAACCAGAGCCAGCAGCACTAATGCAGAGAGATAATAAAATAGCTATAAAAACAACCAGGTATAAAAGAAACCTGTTCGTAAAGGGCTAAAAGATCCATGTGACAGACCCAGAAGTTTAAACTTTTTTTTTCCTGGTAAGCCTCAAAACTTAAGAAGAAAAATAAAGGGGGGGAAATGCAAAACAAAAAATAAAATAAAAAAAGCACAGATAAAAGAAAAATTGACCATTGAAAAGAAATTTTCTTTAAAAAAATCTTTACATTACATTTTGAAATTACTTTCTCACACAAAATAACTGATGTTGTTATTTGTTCCTCCTGCCTCTCAATATTGCCTCCAGTTTGCAAATGCTAATCAATCCTTTCTCGGAGCTGAAAGAGCCCTAATCATAAGGCAATTACCTTCATTTTTCCACAGCACCAAACATGGCTAATATTTATGATCATGTGAGTATAACAATCAATATAAAGAGTGATTACAGCTCAGACATAATTTCTTTCACTTATGTACAATGCCTCCTGAAAAAGAAAGGTTTTGTGAAAGAAAAAAAGAAAAAAAAAAAAAAAAAACCTGGTACAGAACACAAAACAACCTGGCATGGTAAAAATGCCAGTGGGATTTAAAAAATGTTCCTTATGCATTCTCCACTGTGCAAACCCACAGAAGCAACATGCACACAGACAGAATCCTAAGGGACGGCCTGAGCCTAGGCCTTAATAATCAAAAGACAATTTCCATCACGATCCTACAGTGTTCAGAAAACCACTATGAAGGAGGCGATATCTGATGAGTTATGAGGAAAAAGAAAAAAAAAAAAACAACTCCATCCACATTATTTCATTAATATTCATTTGCCTAAAAGCAGGACACCCACTATACAGCTAAACACATTGCAGCTAAGCGAAGATTAAGAAAAGGAAATTGTCCCGCATATCCTGGAGGCTGAACATGCTAATAATAAATACAGCATGCAAGGCTGTCAACAGTTAATGGTACTGCTCTCCTCAAGCACCCAGTTGCACACAGAAATCCGGAGAACACCGGCTTTTGATGTGTTACACACCTACACATGCCTGGGATGTAGTTCTACTGAATCTTCAAGACGGCAACGAAAAAGGATATTTACCTTACCACTATCAGCAGGCCGGCTATCGGAAATCACAGTTAGTGGGGATAAAATTAACAAGCCAGCAAAGCAGCGAGCTGCTAGTCTCTTCATCAGCTGATCAGGAAAAAAAAGAGAGCTGGGAAAGGCTATGTTTTCATATACAAGTAATTTTATTTTACTGAAAATTGAATACTGAAAGGATTGTGGATACTCAAATCTGCTGTTTCATTCTACCTACTACAAGGCCCGAAGCCTTCCTCCTCCAGCCTGTTTTAATATTGACAACTACTTATCATATTTTCCCCCTTATTATTCAGGCAGCAGAATTAGAGATTTTAGCTCAGGTGGTTTCTGAGTCTTGCTCGCATTTTAGCAATTAAGCCAATAAGAAAACAAATTAATATTCAAATGTATTTTAAAAAATCAACACAGGTATGTCTCTTTTTTAATTTTATACCTCGTTTTAGTGCTTTTTAAAAAAATATGCTGCATGATTTTGGACCATTCTAAAATGAATTTTAAAATAGAAGACAATTTTTTTTTCCCATTAGATGCATGTAAGTAAAAGCAATGTGCATGTTCTCAGGTTCAAATCTTTTAATACAACATGTTATTCTTTGCCTTAAAAAAATCCCAAACAACTGTGACACTTCACTTTCAGTTTCACGCTGTAAATTTTTCATTGTTTTTCTTTCCAGTGGGATAAATGAAGAGGGATAAGTTGTGAATATTTCTACTCTAACCCCTCTTAGTTCTGCCAAAAGGGTGGGGGGGGGGCAAAACATAAACTTGTGATATTGGACTTTTAAATCTCTAAATCCGTGAGCAGCTAGGAAGCGAAAACAAACTGCAAACAGAACTAGTGAAACAGTTTTTATTACAATTGCTAATTCGTGCAGATTCTTACTAAATTTAGGTTCTGGAATTACAAGGAAACACCGAAAGTACTGACCATTATTCCCCTTAAATTAAGGTTTTATGCAGGAATGCAGAGAACTACAAAACACCTTCCCTCCCTCCACAAAGACCCCAGACACATCCACATGCAGTGCTGTTAGGTTCTGTGATTTCTAAGGGTCTTTTTCAAATAGAAATCAATGCACTACATATTTCCCAATGCTTTTCGCACTTAAAGGGTACAGTAAGATTTCTCCTGCATGTTAGGAAAATTATTCATGGAGATTTAAAACTGTTCTTTGATTTTAAAAAATTACCAAACTAGCTCAACTGACTCCACTCAGCGCGGGGGAAGGGGGGTGAGGGAGCGGGGGGCACACACCAAAAAAACAAAAAACAAAAAACAAAACCCCAAAACAAAAACAAAGCAAAAAAGCCAAAAAACTTGCTACACAATGCTAAAAGTACTACCCCAAAAAAGAATTCCCTTCCAAACCTTTTACCAGCACAATAATGAAATAAATCACAGAAGCAAACCCCCAGTTTCCGACTGGTGACGTGTTGCGCAAGAGTGCGAGCCCTAATTCAACATACAGACGGCTCCCATGCTGAACTGCCTCTAGATTTAATGAAGTGAATAGGAAGGAAGTCGGGGGAAAAAAAGTGTACAAATAAGAAATTAACACTTTCCTTCCCTACCTAGCCGGTGACATACAACTACAGTGAAGTTTGGTGAGGTACCTCTTTCCTTAAAGGCACACTGCACCCCGTTCGCTCTGGATGTCAAGAAAAAATCCCATATGGTGATAGAAATTCCCAGCCAAGTTAAAAGAGTTAAGCATATTTCAGACTGCGTTTTTCCTGAATGAAGCTGGAAATTACTCCTTCCTCCACTGGATGGCAACCTTTTTTTTTTCCTCCTCTCTTTTTCTTTCTCTCTCTCCCTCTCTTTTCTTTCTTTCAATTTTGCTTACGAGAAAAATACATTTTCATGATATGGGCTGTTCGGGAACAAAATACGGACTGGCTCACTCCTCAATTAGTTATTAAGAAAGCAGCATGCGGCTTCTGACAACCAGATGCTGGGGCCGGTGAGGCAGGATTAGCTGCTTTAGAGACAGCACTCTGCAGTTTGCAGAGCACGGTCAGACCCGGGGATCGGCCACACATGGCTCCGGTCACGGCCCTCTGTCACCAGACACATGTCAACCATATCGTTTACGGAATGACTGAACGATGGAAGGTCCAGAACGTAGGTGTTCTGCTTGCTCTGGGGGTAATGAGGTGCTATTATGTATGACTTCACAGTGTCACCACAGAACAGGGACATGCAAACAGAAAGCCACAAGCCAGCCCCAGCGCATTGTTTCCACCTCTACATCTCCAAATCCACCAAGCAGCGTGGCACGGCCCTCACAGTGGAACAAGCCATCTTAAGAAATTCAGGAGCAATTGTAAAACGGTCTGGATGATGCATGAGAAATTTCTTGCATGTGAAATAGGAATATCAGTATTCCAATATTAACTCTGGGGCTGGGGACTTAGGTCAGAGTGCTTGCCTTGCAAGCATAAGGCCCTGAGTTCGATCCCCAGCACCCAAAAAAAAAAAAAATTAACTCTGATATTTAAGTATCATGTTATTTCTACTCACTAATATGAGTCTCTTTCTCTCTCCTGGGGGGAGGGTGTCCCCTCTTCCCTTTCACAGGCATTCTAGTTAAGATCCCCAACAGGACCCCACATTGCTGCTGGGGGGGTGGGCAGAATCACCAAGCTCACAGCTGGGCATTAAAGAAGGTAGGTTAAGACAATGACATCATATTGGTCCTTCCTTGGACAATTCATACATCGCCAAACTTAACTGTAATATTCAAGGAGGCTAACCCTCCTTCAAGCCTTGCTGAGGCCTTGGAAACCCATAACTCAGGTTATGGCTGATTTATGGTTGGTTCTGCCCCAAACCAGAAGAGCAAGAGTAACAACAAAAAAGTAGAATTTTAAAGAAAACTTAAAGTCTCACAGGGAAAGTTCTTACAATAGGAATATTAAATAGTAACAACCCAAAAAAGTGAATATGGACCTCTTCTCAAAGGTGGCATACCATGTTAGTTACTTTGGGTAAGAAAAAGTGCCACCTTTGGATGGAGAATTTCAGACTTGGCGCTTTGCACAGTAAGTTTTCAGTATTACAATTTCTGAACACAACATGTTAGAAACATCAAAAACTCTCTAATGTGAAATAAGCCAGACATAAAAAGACAAATTTTCCAAGATTCCCCTCCAGTGAGGAAGAAGACACTGGTCCCCGGCCTGAGGGAGGGGATGGGGAGTTAGTGATGAAGCAAAGCAGGTGCGCTTTGGGAGTATGAGAGAAGTCCTGGAGGTGGATGGTGGCGATGACTGGAAAACAATGTGAATATTTAATATTATTGAAATGTACACTTAAAATGGCTAAAAATAGCATATTTTTTACGTGTTTTACCACAAGAAAAAATGCACCCAAAATATAAAATTATCTTAATAGTATGAACAGAACCCCTGGAAGTACAGATTCACAAGCATTGCTCTCACTTCAACACACAGCACGCAACACCAGCGACATGTCAGTAGTTTTCCTTGGAACTCAAATCTTTCAGCATTTTGGTAGGTGGCATGTTCAGTCTTGTCCTGGCAATGGCTAGAAGCGCTTTTGAAAATTCCCATTTATAAAACCATTCAAACGTTAATAATGAAATATCCATGACATAAGAAAATGTCTATACTTAGGACATACCTAAGTATTCACAAATTGTGTTCGTTAAGAAATGCCTCAAGTATTCGAGAGGCGAGTTGATCTGAAAGCTACGACGCTTTGCGTGTATCTTCCTCTCCACCCGGTGGCACAATGAACTGGGGCTATACTCATTCAGCAGACCCTGTTCACTTCTTGTATCACCCATTTGTCAGGCAACTTGGAGGCCGACCACACTCCCAGCGCTCCCTCCGCTGAACTGAAACATACAATGCTGGCCACAGATGGGGAGCGAATTGAGCCTCAGTTTAATTAATTTCTAGTACAGTCAGTTTTTCAGTTTCTTTTCAATAGTCTCATCACATGGGCGGGGCAAGGCTCTCTCTCTGCCCCCATGGCATCAGGAAGCTACATAAACAGACTGGAGTGGAAGGCTGTGGGGGACAAGGGAAACCAGTTTATATATCTGAGATGAGGTAAGTGAGTATACTATTTCAAGAAAAGTAATTCCAAGTTTGGAAGAAGAAAATGAATACGATAAATACAAAAATCATTTAAACCATGAGATCATCTAATCTTTTGAGCGCAGTACTGTATTCAAGAATTAACTTTCAAGTTCAGTACAAGGTGGCCCCCTAAATTACGGAATACTCTCTTGGGTGGAACCAAAGAAGCTGAGAGAATCTGCAAGCCTGAAAGAGGCTCAGGGATACAATAGACAATTGCAAGAAATTCATTTCAGCTTTTTTATCCAGAGACCACTCATCCAGTTCATCTCAATTGTCAACAGAGCCAAGAACTCCACCCATCTGGCTCTTGAGCAGGGTTACTCTGTCTCAGTATGTTAAAGGGGTGCCTAAGAAATGCCAATAGAGAGTAACACACTGTGGTATAATTTCCATGCTTTAAGTGAGTAACTTAATGTTTTTTAAGACAGGTAAATTGCAGTGGTTCAGACTATAGCTTTATTTGCAGATTGTTATCAGTCAATGCTTACTAGAGAAACATTTAATACAAGACACACAAATATATAAGGATTTACGAGATAGGTTGACAATGGCCATCTGCAGAGTCAGGTATGGAAGAGTGCAAAAGGGTTGTCTGAATACTGGAGATCCGAAGGATCCAGTTGAAGGTCTAGAGCTCACTACAGTGTTCTGTGTGAGTCCATATCAGGAGGCTGAAGTGTCTGCAATGGAAGCCAAGAGATGATGTCCAAGGTGAAGGTGAAGACTGGAGCTCCTCAGAAGAAATAAAACCGAGCCTTCCTTTTCCCTTTTATTCCAATCAGGGACAGGCTTATTGGTTGGTACCACTCATGCTCAGGATGGGTCTTCTGTCTTCAGTAAAGCCCTTCAGCCATATCCAGAACTATGCTATTCCAATTTAGTTGAGTGTTTGTTACCTCAAATTGACAAAAATCAGTTAATTAGCACGACCGACCCCTTGTCACACCCCTTGTCAAGTCGACAACCAGACACATTTCCTCAAACCATACTTAGCCTCCAGATACAAAGATAAGTTCATAATTACACCTAACATGTTACAACCATCCTGCATATAAATAGAAATGCACTAATTCCCTCCCCAGAATTTTAGACAAGTTTTCTTTGGGTGATGCCTACTCCTACTCCAAACATTTAGTAACTTGACCATTACAACATAGGTTTAAAAATACTTAATGAAGACCAATATTAAGTCTGTCAACATTATATTGCACAGGAAGCATATAAGGAGAGAACTATTACTATCTTCAATTTTATAACTGAGCACAGGGTCATAGGTGGTATTTATTTATTTATTTATTTATTTTTGGTGCTGGGGATCGAACTCAGGGCCTTGCGCTTGGTAGGCAAGCACTTTAACCACTGAGCTAAATCTCCAGCCCCCAAAAGGAGCCATTCACTTTTTTGTGGTGCCGGGGATCGAACTCAGGCCCTTGTGCTTGCAAGGCAAGCACTCTAATCACTGAGCTAAATCCCTAGCCACATAGGTGGTATTTAGAACTGCCTTCTACCCATCCATTCTGTACTCTTTTGGCCTTCTGTCAGCACCTTCACAAGTCTTGCTTATTTCTCTGCTGGGGTGGTCTATACCTTCATTCCTGAAGGTTCTGGGGCATTTGTCACCCTGCCTGGATTGGATTGTTGTAGTTTCCCAGTGATCTTAGTAACAGGTTATGGTAATACTAGGAGGTGCCGTAAGGGATCACCTTCACTCTGAGTATATTCTTCCTTTCCTCCGTTGTGGAGTAACAGTCCAATTTCCCCTAGATAGTCTGGGTCAGTCATCCCTATCAACACTAACTCCTTGTTTAGCTTGTTTACTCAGAGGCATGAGGAGACCAAAATGACCAGAAGGTCTAGTTCAATGGAATTATTGTTGTGCTTTCTGGTACAAGCATTCTCCCTTCTGGAACTAAGAATTCCTGGCCAGCAGAGCATAAAGTCACAGGAACAGAAAGTAAAAATCTTGTTAGTGGATCACCACGGGTAATGGTGAGCGATACCATTCCCATTTCTACCCCTTGATCCCTGGACCCATGAGTCCTGGCTATGGGAGAGAGACATGGTACCATACAGTGGAAGCTGATCAAAACCACACACAGCCTTCTGAAGAACCCTGCCCCAGTCCTGCCAGCTAAAACCACCTAGCTGGCACTGTAACTGCATCTTCCAAAGACCACTCCACCTTTCTACCAATCCAGCCACTTCTAGATGGTGAGAAACACAGTAAGGCCAGTGAACTCCATGAGCATGAGCCCACTGCCCCACTTCTTTGGCTGTAAAACATGTTCCTTGGTCAGAAGTAATTCTGCATGGAATTCTATGATGGTGGATAAGGGATTCTGTAAGTCCACAGATAGTGGTTTTGGCAGAAGCATTACATGCTGGGAAGCCAAATCTATATCCAAAATAAGTGTCTATGCTAGTAAGGACCAAGCAATGTCCCTTCCATGATGGAAGCAAACAGTCCAATATAATCAACCTGCCACCAGGTCACAGGCTGATCACCCTGGGGAATGGTGCCACAGAGGGGACTCAGCATTGGTCCCTGCTGCTGGCATACTGGACATTCAGCAATGGCTGTAGCCAGATCAGCCTTAGTGAGTGAGAACACATGTTGTACCCATCCCTGCCACCATTGCCACTCTGTTCGTGGGCCCATTGAGTAACGACAGGGGTGGCTGGAGAGAGGTTGACCACTATCTGCAGAACAGGTCATCCTACTCAATTGACTGTTAAAGTCCTCTTTTGCTGAGGTCACTTTTTGTTGACCATTTACATGGGATACAAATATTTTTACATCCCTCGCTCATATAGGACCTCTTCCCCAAATATCTGTGTCATCACCAATTTTCTGCTCAAGTTCCTTCCAAGTGCCTGACCTTCTGGCCAGATCATTGGCTACAGCCCATAATCAGTATATAGTTGCACATTTGGCGATCTTTCCTTCCAGGTAACATGTGCTACCTACTGCCTGAAGTTCTGCCCACTGTGAAGATTTCTCTTCATCACTGTCTTTTGGGGATGTCCTAAAAGGGGCTGTAATGCTGCAGCTGTCCACTTGCAGGTGGTACCCGGACAACGTACAGAACCATCTGTAAATCAGGACCTAGCCCTCTCCTCTGACAGCAGATCATATGGTACATCCCATGAGGCCATAAGTGCATGCTGGGAGACAGAAGGCAATATAGCACGAGTATGAGCCATGAGCATCTGGGGCAACTTCTTCAGGTAACATACATCCTCTGGATCTGCTGTGGCTCAATCATATATATGCCATTTCCGTTTAATAATAGACTGTTGGTTGTGCATGCACAACTTTGAGTCGGTGGATCAGATAATATACTGCACATGATGGGAAAACGTTACATGGTAACCTGGTGTCCCATGGTTAAGCACTGTTTCCACTAAGGACCAGCAGCAGGCCAGGAGCTATTTTTCAAAGGGAGAGTAATTGTCTGCAGATGATGTCAGAGCATTGCTCCAAATTCCTAAAGGCTTCTGCTGCAATTCACCTTTGGGGCCCTGCCAGAGACTCCAAACAACATCCTTATCTGCCACTGACATTTCAAGTACCATTGCATCTGCTGGATCATATTTATTGATCACCTGACCACAGGGGCAGAGCAGCCTGCACAGCAGCCTGGCCCTGTTGCAGAGCCTTTTCTTGTTCTGGGCCCTACTCAAAACTAGCAGCTTTCCAACTCACTTCGTAAATGGGCTGGATTAGAACACCTAAGTGAGGAATGCATTGTCTCCAAAGTACAAATAGGACTACTAGGCGTTGTACTTTTTGCTGGTAGGGGGAGCCAGATGCAACAACTTATCTTTCATCTTGCAAAGGTTATCTCTACATGCCCCACACCACTGGACTCCTAGAACTTTCACTGAAAGACCTTGAATTTCAGTTGGATTTATATTTTTTATTCTCTGGTGTGCAAATGCTTTATTAACAAATCCAGAACGGTTGTTACCACCTGCTCACTTGGTCCAATCAACATAATATCATAAATGTAATAGACCAGTGCAATATCTTGTAGGAGACAAAAGGCAATCAAGATCCCTGAGAAATAAGTTGTGGCACAAAGCTGGAGAGTGAATATAACTCTGAGGCAGGACAGTGAAGGTGTATTGCTGGCCTTGCCAGCTGAAAGCATATTGTTTTTGATGGACCTTATGGACAGATACGGAGAAGAAGGCATTTGCCAAATCAATCAAGCAAGGACACCACATCTGGTATGCCAGCTACAATCAGAGTCACCGCTTAATTCAGTTTATGGTAATCCACCATTATCCTCCGAGACCCATCTGTCTTCTGCACAGGCCAAATGGGAGAGTTAAATGGAGATGTGGTGGGAACTAACACCCCTGCATCCTTCGGGTCCTTGGATAGGGGCACTAATCTCTGCACTACCTCCAGGGATTCAATGTTGTTTTTGGTTTACTATTTTACCAGGAGGCAAAGGCAATTCCAATGGCTTCTGTTTGGCCTTTCCCACCATAATAGCCCTCACACTACAGGTTGAGGGACCAGCATGAGGATTCTGCCAAGTACTAAGTATATCTGTCCCACTTATGCATTCTGGACCAGAAGAAATGACTACAGGATGGCTTCGAGGACCTACTGGACCCACTGTGCGTCAGACCTTTGCTAAAACTGGTGCTCATCTGACCTCCATAGTCCCCTACCCTTCCTGGAGGGGAAAAAATGAAGTTTTAAATGCCCTAGAATCAGTGTTGCTCAGAATCAATGTCCAGTAGTCCCCCAACTGTCTGATCATTTCCCTTCCCCCAGTGTACAGTTACCTTGGTAAAAGGCCTTCTGTCCCTCTGGGGAAGGACAGGAAAAATGGTGACTGTATAAATAAATTTTTGGTGGTGTACCCAGGTCCTTCCTCAAGGGGACCCAACCTCCCCTTCCTCAAAGGGGTTCTAGGTCTGTAAACTGGCTCAAGTCTGGGAATTGGTTGAGGAGCCATAATTCCTTATTACCATGATTTGTTGAAGTAGGTTTCGGTTCATTTCCCCTTAAATTTTTTCCTGTCTTTCACTTTGGGGAACACTGTTGGCTAATCAGCCAACGACACAGGTCTACACAAGTCAGGCCATTCTGATCACTGTTCTGTTTCTGCTCTCCATTATGATTATTTGCACCCTGCCTTTGGTGATTAAGTGCTGCCATTTGACCCCTGCCACTCCAGGATCCACTTAAACACACTGTCCCTAAATTTCCCAAAATTGAGTAATCGTGGTCCACACAGTAAGGTCCAGCATACAGAGAACAGCAATGACAGGGCTCTTGAAGGACGCCAGTGCTCCCCTCATGAATCTGTTTCTCGAGGTGTTAGTGAAGGGTACATTTTCTGGATCATCCCAATGTGGAGGATTAGGTTTAACACGACAAATCCACTCCAGCACTCTCTGAGCCTTTGAATACCTTCATCCGCAGTAAACCACAGAGGATCAGGCATCACAATGGTCCATGTTTGGATCTATACTTCTGCCAACCAGCTAATCAACTATTAACACCTTTTTTCACTCCATGAGCTCCAACATTAAATTCAGAATCTCTGCTTAATGGTCCTATATAGACAAACTCAGCCTGATCCAGGTGGAAGTTTTTACCACCATTATCCCACACCTGTAAAATCCATTCCCAAACTTGCTCATCAGGCCTCTGCTTCTAAGAGTCAGAAAATTCAAGAAGTTCTTTGGGAGAACGGTGGATCTTCTCATGAGTGACACCATGTACCTCACCCTTACAAGCCTTCTGTGATTTGAGCCTGGTTATAGGCCTAGAGGCAAAAATGGGTGGTGAGGACGGGTCCTGAGGAGTGTCGGCATTATCATGCTTGGTCAATACAGGACTAGTTTCTTCAGGTACACTAGGAGAGGCCAAAACCACAGGGGCTGGATATGGAGATGCCTCTGCCACTGCAGGTGGGGCAATCTCTTCCTCTGGCAAAATAATCTCATTATAGACTCTAGGTCAGTGATGACAAACATTTTAGAGAGAAGTGGCCAAACTGTAATCCAAAACCCACTTATTTATTGCAAAGTCCTGATACTGCAATTAAACCTGACTACTGATGTTTTAGTTTAGAAAAAATTCATACATTAACATCTTTCATTTTAAAAGGAAAACATTAATCTGCATGCCATAGGTTTTCCAGGACTGATCTAGGAGCTCAACATCCTCAGCCTTGTCAGGATCCTCCCAAATATCTCCATCCCAATTTATGGGACCCCATGCTTTTCCAATCAGTGCCCTCAACTCACTTCAGACACCCTTCAAGGTGGAGCAGTAAATTTATAACTTATTTCAGCCAATCGAATTAAGAGGGCCTATATTGGGTTTCTGCAATCCCAGCCCCGTGGTTAAAGGAGAAGAGATTCTCTTTCAGGACACATTCAGAAACTTTTAGATTATTTGTGTGTGTCTGGAACTAGGAATTTAAATCTTTGAGTTCTGTATTTTCCTTTATTAATTTGTCCTCACAGTTACAAGACTTTAGATTTCCTGTTATGTTTTGAGCTCACTGTTTTCCTTCACTAGTCTGTCGGGAGATGCTAAGAGCAACCAGCCAGCATCATTGTATTTCCCAGTCCGCCAAAAATATTCAAAAGTATCATATATGGAGTCACTAAATTCCCTGTATTTCACAAGTTGTAAGTTAGGATAAACGAATGGATCTACACTGCTAATTACGTTGAACAGTTCACACCAACGACAATCGGCGTTCCCCACATTATCAGGAGAGACTATAGCATCTTAGGTCTCATCAAATTAGAGAGCCAATTCCAGGAACCACTAAAACCATTAAAGAATTTCTCCTTTACAATTCTGTTTCTTCAGAGATGTTCCTGGTATCAAAATCTGCATCAGTCAGGGCTTACTAGGGAAAGAATTACTGCAAGATATACAAATATATAAGGATTTACAAGATAGGTTTACAATGGCTGCCCAGAGTGTCAGGTTTGGAAGAGTGTGAAAGGCCTGTCTTGCTCCAGATATTAGAAAAATAAGTAGCAGACTCAATATTTGGTTTCTGGAAGTTTGGCTGTATAAACCACAACTCAACTAGCAGCCTATGATACTTTACAGTATACAACAGTAAGTGCTATTTTTAATGATGATGACCCATCATGAAAAAGCCAAGCTATACTTGCTAGACTCTGGTGAATAAAGCAAGTAAAAATGTAACATGGTACATCCCAAGAACACTTCTGGCAAAAATCATACATATGCATGCATAGACACGAATATACATACATAATCCTTATTTTGCATGGATCACAAAAACATCCATGCAAGTTGAAACTCTGCAAAGTCATTGAATAACAAATGGAAAAATTATGATCGTTCATGACTTTTAAAGACACATTAAAACATTAAAAACTGATTTATTGTCAGTTGTACATATATAGAAATAAAAAGCAAGAAAATGAACATTGACTTAGTATACCAATTTAACATATCAGAAGCACTGAATAGTGTTTGCCTTCTTTTCCTCTTGAAATAACTTACGACATGGAGCGAACATGGAGCGAACATTCTTTCTATGCTTTGGCAAACCGCCATAGCCCTAAATTTGGATTATTCTGCCCTTTCAGTGCTGTGAAATACCTCAGAGCTCCTTTAATGTGCAGTTTTTTTGGCCAGTTGCACCTCCTCTGGGACATCTTAACCTTTTTCATCAAGTTCCCTGGCTGAATATCTAGTTTCTCCTTAATGGAGATTTTGAAACCCTACGTCTTTCTTCGTATACGTATAAATTCCTGATGAGGTTGTCTTCCAAAAGGTCTACCTCGTCAGCATTAAATATCTGATGATCTTATAAACCTGCCTTCACTAAGCTTTGGACTCCGGGTGCAAATTTCATAGAAGTACCCTTAGGTGCACTGGTAGTCTCACAAGATAGTTTAAACATTAAGCAATTCATGTCAGCTTCTGAAATAGTGAAACAAGTTTTTATCTGTAAAACGTTTTCCTACAGTCTCCACGTAATTACTATTTTCTTTCAATAAGACACCTAATTTCAACACTCTGGCCTGAATACTAGTCGAACTGACTGGGATTTATTATTATTATAGTCTTCAACCTAAAGCAGACGTAAAGACCCAACTTCATAAAAGTCTTTCTGATCCTAGTGCAATTTAAACTGATCTGTTCAAATGACTTTACCTTGTTTTCTTACACTCCCTGGACTTTTTCAATATGCTTGTACTGTAGCTCCATGGAGGCCCAGGTTTTGGGCTCTTCATTTAAATATCGTCATTTTCAAATCTCTTAATCAGAACCAGTTTTGCTTCCTGTTTATCACTTGTTTCTTTGCTACACTTTCACCTTTGGTGGCCAAGTCACACAGGCTTATCTCCTGCAGGTAAGGAAGCAACACCACCACACACGTCACTGTGGCTGGACTAACAGATGCTCACAGACTGATCACAGACATACTTTGAAAGAAGTGCTGTGACTGGTCACTGACCATAATGTGTGATGTTGTTTACAGGACTGAAGAGCTAGTGCAAAGCCTATAGTTTATGTGCTATAACTCACGATTATTATGGTATAGTGTTACAGGCTGAATGGTGTCCCTCCGAAATTTGTATGTTAAGGTCTTAACCCTCAAGACCTCAGGATGTAACTGCATTTGCAGACAGAACCTGTAAATTTGTAATCAAGGTAAAACTAAGCCATGTGGGTGGGCCCTGATCCCACATGACTGCTGTCCTTCCAAGAAGGACATTAGGACATGGGTACACAGAGCAGATGAAAATGGCCATCTGCAAGCCATGCGGAGAGGCCCCAGAAGAAAGCAAACCTGAGAACACCTTAATCTCAACCTTTTTCCTCTACAATGGAGACACAATAAATACCTCTTTTTAAGCCACCAGTCTGTGGTATTCTGCTACGGCAGGCCTGGCAGGCTAGTACACATGGTAATTGAAATTTGGTGTTGGGAATGGTGTTTAACTGTATCATGGTAATGGAAACCTGTACATATTGAAATGGTACAAAGTAAGCTGCCTGGATGTACATATAGCACATTACTTGAATAAGTTATGGCAGACTTTATCTTTCATGCCCTCCTGTAACTCACAGCCCCACCTACAGCATCTGCCACCCAGTCAACCCTTCTGTCCTGACCACACGAGAAGGAAATTGGTGTGCTGAGTGTGGCCAGTCTCTAGGCTTGAACAGGGCCTGGCACGAGGGCCTCTGTATAAAAAGAAGAGTGACTGACTTCTGAATTGCAGACAGGAAAGTCTGAAGTCTGATTAGTATACTTTATAAGCATCACAAGCATGAAAGCCAGAGAGATGTTATGAGTAGAAAGCATGAACAAATAGAGGACAATGGGGGACAGGCAATTGTTACACTATGTGAAGGCTGGTCCCAGGGAGGCTGGAATTGTATACAGAGACACAGACACAAATACACACACACACACACACACACACACACACACACACACACTCTCAAGCATATACATGGATGCAAACATACACTTATGAAAGATATTCATACATGCATCTATGCACATATTACATACATACATACTCATATTACTAGCAAGTCAGTAGGAGTGTCTAACTCCAATTAAAGTTAAAACAAATGTAAATGTACAGTAATTTCACGTCTAGTTTATATGGTGCTTCTAAATATATTTTAAGGTTATTTGTCAAGTATGACTGTCCTATGTTAACAAAGCTAAACATTCAAAATTTTAAAAATGATCTGAAAGAAAAAAATAATTTTCAGTCCTGGTTACATAAGAGCTACATATATACTGCAAACGAAGCTTACTATGCAATATACTTTGAAGTAAATATTTAATTTTATTTTTCCTTTATTAGAAACCTTTAATTTTAAAGAACAAAGAAATCAAAGCAGAAGTAAACATGACCACGCTTTAGTAATAAACACCCAGCTTTATCCTGGCTTTGCCTCGTTTCCATAGCTTTTTCAATATTCTAAGCCAGGAATAGCAGTCTTACTAAGAATCCAAAGCTGAAATCAAGATGGGAAGAAAGGGGTGGCAGAGAATGAGACACCAGGAGACCTGGTGAAGCATCATCAATGATTACGCAAAGACAGAGGGGCTGGCTTTAACTGATGGTGTCATACATACATAGAAAGCATTCCCCAAAAGGCACTGCAGAAATTGATCTATCTAGAGAAAATTTTCGAAGATGCACACTTCACAGACCCGGCATCTGAAGGAAGCTAAGAGGCTCCATCATTGAGCTCCACCGAGGACCCTGCACCAGGAAAAGATCCCCATGTCTGAGCGTTTCTATTCTTACCACATGGCTCAAATACCAATACTTCCTTGTGTCAGGACTCAAATTCTTGCAGTATTCCTACAAATACTGAGCACCAAAAAATGCATTTCTTTAAAAACACCAACAACATTTTGGAATCTGGTGAGGGCTGAGATAGTATAATTTGAGAAGTCTACACGCAGTGTGTCTTGTTAGTACCACGTCCTCACTCCTTCTGGAAATCCTAAATCACATTCTGGGTGTCATTTTTGCAGGAAAGAAGACAGTGTTCTAGTCGACAGACTCGAAGAGGCAACCTCAGCCTCACACCAAAAAAACGCAACAGAGACACATCACAGTGTTCAGCTAAAATCATCACTACACACCAGGAAGTATCATTTTTCAACTTAATGGCTATTTTCATTGATCAACGCACCCCTGGCTGTGATTACTACAGTTACAAAGGCTTCTGCTGTTCTCTTTTTGGCATGGACGGGAGGGGTCACAAGGAAGGTCAAGTTACCTTGTCTGCTCTTTTTGGTCCAGACCTTTCTTCCCCTATAATAAGACTTAGTAGCTTTAATTCTCTATTTTTTTTCTAAGTAGTTACAAACTATGTCCCATTGGTCAGATCTTAACTATTTCTTTCACCAGCTATTGCCATATTCATATTCCTAGGTTTTCCTCAGTGTATCTATCCACAGCCTGTCTGGAACCTACAGATCCCAATGACCTACCTTACCCAATCTGATTTGCATTTTTCCCATTGCTATGGGAAAGGCTGTGTTCCCAGAATCCCCGTGATAAAGTCCTCACCCCCAAGGTATCTGGGAGGTGAGCAGGTCAGGAGGGCAGGAATTTCACACTTAGGGTTAGTGTCCTTGGAAAGCAGGCTCCAGAGGGTTCCCTGACCCCTTCACCGCGGTCGGGGAGGATGACCCCATCTGCGAACAGGAGGTAGGATCACCACCTAACAAAGCTGCTGGTGCCTTGAACTAGGTCTTCCAGCCCCTGACACTGTGGGAAACACATTTCTACTGTTTTTAAATTACCCAGGCTAAGGTATTTTGTTACAGAAGCCCAGACTAGGATAACAGCTATGTGAACATTCATTCTGGAAGTAACAGGAACAGACACACAGCGCCTCTTGGAAGCACGCTTTTATTCCGCCTCCGTGATTTCCCTCCCTTCTCACCAACAGCGTCACTTCCAGCCCCTGTACTGTGCACACGCTGTGTGCATGCTTCAGGGGTCAGCGCCACTTCCTGCCCCAAATCCTCCCCAGATGTGCCCCGTCATGCCTTCCTTCCTTTTCCTCAGTTTCCCTACAGCACACCTCAGAGTAATGGGGGCAGAAGGGTAGACGCTATGAACACAATCAAATAAAAGCCAATTTTTAGACAGAGCTCCCTGGGGAAACTGCCGTTAGGTAGATACCCACTTCTTGAGCACTAATAATAAATTCAAGCATATTGGTTCTTGGCATTTCTATGGAGTCTTCTCTTATCAAACTCTCGGCAGCGCCTTTGCCTCACTGTCTCTCCCCCTCCCTTTCCCTCAGGGCTGTGGAGTTACTCCAGCGATAAGCACCCTCCCTGACCACACAGAACAATTCCTCGGCACCCGCAAAGATACACAGTTTTTCAATAATCGCCACGTGATTCCCAATTCCAATACATCATAATCTCCTCTAAGCCCTATTTTATTTACTTTCTCCACCACTGCTTTTAAAAAAATGAAACAACTTATTAAACCAAAAATCTGCACACCACACAATTTAGGAACTTAAAATGTAAGATCTGAGTGACCCAGCACACTGACAGAGTTGTATAACCACAACCACAATCAACCGTAGGTCATTTTTGCCATCCCAAATCAAAACACTACACATCATCTCCCAATCCTTCGCCCCTAAATCTAGATAGCCACTGAGCTGCTCTGCATCTTCACAGATTTTCCTTTTCTGAGAATTTACTTTTTTTTTTCTTTCAAAACAGACCATGCTTACAACAATAGACTTTAACATATCCAAAGAGATGTAAATCCTGCAAAGTGAGCTCTCACACAGCATTAGAGTGAAACCAGAGACTGACAACAGAAACACACTTAAAATATAATTACTTTCTTTTCTCTCTCCTCTTTCCTACTATACTTTTCATAGAAGGGAAACCATATGATGTACAAAAAGCTTGTGTGTCAGATTTACTTAATGTTATGGTCTCAAGGTGTTTCCATTTTCCTACAAATGCCTCAAGTTTATCTTTCTTCTTCCATTGTTTTTTACTTAAAATCTCTTTTTCCTCTAATGCTAGTTTTGCATTTCCCTAACTTGTCTAACCACATTTTTCTCCCCCAAACGCAGATTCTTCAACTTTTCCTTTGGTCTTATTTTTTCGTTCTCATGCATTTAAACTCACAGGCAAAGGTAGTCTGTGCCCCCACTCAGTCCACAGCAGACACTATCAACGATTTTGGTGTCCTCACCAGCAAAAGGCGAGTCTCCTATTGACCCATAGGGGAATTACCGCTACAGGACTTCACTACTGTCCTTCCAAACAAGGCTTGAGGCAGACCTTGGGAAGGCTGTTAATCTTACCATTCCCAGAGAAGGGCTCCTTGGTAGACTCGGGAGCAGCCCGGAGATAGATCCTCCACATGGTGCACGCCTTCTCTCTCAGCAGCCCCTAACTATTGAAGTAAGGCTCTTTGAGCAGAACCAAACCCCTCATTCTGAGTTAATGTCTTCCATGGAGATGCAATTTGCCCTTAACGCTTCAAAAACTCTCTTGCCTGTACTTCTCTTTGGAATTACCAATTGGGATTTCTGCTATCCTGGTGGAAATCCCAAATTAAGTTTACTATTTTTCTCCAACCAAGAAAATATTTCTCTTCCTGCGCCCTTCTGTCTCATCTAAGGGTACCACCCCCCACATTTATCCAGGCTGGAGAATGTCAAAATCATCAATTTCCCTTTTCACACCCCGCAGTCTTAGTAGTCACCCCATAGTTTACCTCTAACATAGTTCACGAACAGGTCTCCTTTCTTTGACCAAGTCTCTCTCACAGGGTAAAATGTAATGGCCTCCCTTGTGGGTTTTCCCCGCCTCCTCTCTCTCTGGCCTTTTCAACTAATCATTACAATGCAAATGATTATCTTGTCTTTGCTCGGAAGGATGGGGACATCCACTCCTTCTCCCGTTTTAAATTTGTTTGGGCCCTGAATTCTTTCTGTAGTCCAGAATAAAGCCCATACTTATTCCCGTGCTTAGCCTCCAGGGTCTGGCTCCATCCTAGTTTTTCCTCCCCACTTTTATGCCTGTAAAAACTCTTTGCATCTAATATACAGGTCACATCAGAGCCACTTATTTCCAAGCCTCCTTGTGCTTCATTCAGCCTGGAATTCTCCTCCTAATCCCCCTTTCATATCCAAATCATGCTCATCACTTCAGAAAGGGCTAAAATACCATTTATACTAATATCCTACCTGATCTCTCCTTCCCTTGAACTTTCATAACATAAATACTTCACTCAGTTGGTTTAATGCTGTTTTGTAGAAGTTTTGTACGAAAATATATTTGAATCGCCTATAAGAATGAAATCTCTTCCGGTAATTTTTTTAAAGCGGTGTTTTAATAAAAGAAGCCTCCAAAGGCACTTATATTGATGCCTCGCCCACCAGTGGGACCCAAAAGTCTTGCTGAAATAAAATTAAGTCTGTACTGTTTACTCCTCTGCTTTCTCAAAATGACAGGGCTTACCAAGGAAGCATACCCTCACGGCTGGCTTAAGTGATTACTATTCAAAGGGAGGTACGCAATTACACAACGAATTAGAGTAAGCCAGATACCTGAGGTGAGATGAAGACCTCTGTTTTTAGTTTATCCTGCTCCAGTTTACTTCTTTAGTGTCTTTGTATTTTAACTGTAACTATACAATAGCCTGTCTCATTTGAGAGTTAAATGACTTAAAAAAAAGATATCCAATCCAACAGGCAAATAAAAAGATGACCCTGAGCCAAAAAGTGAGATCAAACGCAGAGTGTGACTAGACTGAATAAGATACAGAAGAAGGCAGGTGAGGGCCTAGTTTCCCCAGAAACAAAGCCAAAGCAGGTTGGAGAACTGACCTGCAGCTCTAAAAGGTCCGCAGAGTCCTGCTGCTCAGCAGAAGGAAATCCAAAGGACAGCCCTCGTGAGGAGAAGTTGGATTGACAGCCTTCAACATGTGTCTTACATCCCCCCAGGAGGCTGCCTTCAAGCTTTGCAGCATCAGCCCTCTCGGGTCATCGAGACCACCTGGCCCTCATCTGCCTTGAGCTCCCACACCTTTGTAAGAAGTGGACAGAATTCACAAACCCAGAGAACAGGCTGTCAGTTCAGGGGGCAAAAGGGGTTATAAATTGGGAGAGGAGTTATTTGTCTTTTATAAACATCCATGGTCCCCACAGACTGGCACAAATACGCATCATTATAATATAAAAGGCAATAAACAACGTTCAATTTTTGCTAAATGAATAAACCTTCCATGAACCGAATACTAAATCCCACAACCGTGCTCCACGCACCTGAGGTTCCTCTGCAGGAGGCCTAATTCCTCACCTATAAACGGGAGAATTCCTAAGCCAAATCCTTAAGACGGTTTTAAAAGGATAGAGTGTATTTGTAGCAGCCTGCCTGGCATTATGTGATGCAGAGAAGCGAGGGAATAGGACAGGCACTGAGAGAAGGGGCCTGATTAGGCTCAAGCAAAGTCCTGTGAGTTAAGGGTGTAGCTCAGCGGCAAAGTATTTGCCGGGTGTGCCCAAGATCCTGGATACAAACCCCGCACCACAAGAGAAAAAGCTCTGAAAATTCTTCGGGAAGGAATTTTGGTTATGAATTCAGTCCTGAGGAGGAGACAGGGGTGATGTTTGCCAACTCTCTAACAGTAAAAAGCACCAACTACACTACACAAGACAGGTGAAAAGTTGTTTCTAAAAGAGAATGACAAACAGCCTTGAAACGGCACAGACTTGCTTAGGGACAGGCAGCAAACTCCACTGTTCCAGGTGGGAAGGCAGGCATGCACATGTCCTGTAGGCCAGAAAAACAAAAAGGTATCCACTGGCACCAAACGCCCTGGACAGCAGGGTGTTCTCGTGGCAGAGGGGAAGACAACACATGCAAATAGCACCAACAGCCTGAGGCTTGAGGAACATCCTGGGCTGGGACTTCCTGAGACTCCCAATACTGAAGAACTCAGATTCCCAACAGGTTAAAAATACTTCTGAACTTAATAATGGCAGTGAAATAAACTCTCTCTGTGGTTTTTACTTGACTCCTTTTTCCATCTGGATACACGAAGGTCAGTGATATTGCAGGTGATCCTATTTTCTTTTTTTTTTTTTTTTTTTTTTTTTTTTTTTTTTTTTTTTTTTTTTTTTTTTTTTTTTTTTTTTTTTATGTGGTGCTGGGGATCGAACTCAGGCCCTTGTGCTTACAAGGCAAGCACTCTAATCACTGAGCTAAATCCCCAGCCCCCCTATTTTCTTTCCATCATTCTTCTGTACTTCTCAGTACGCTCTCACGACAAGGAAATGCCTCCAAGTAAACCTTAAACTTTACATAAGAACGTTGCAAATAGGGAGGGGTGGTTGAATGGAAGGGAGGGGAGGGGAAGGGGGGAAGAGGGGAGAAAACCAAGATGTATCATGTACAGGTACAAAATAACCATGTTGATTATGATCATTATGTATACAATGTACCAATGCATGTTCTTGGTAAAAATAAAAATTAAAAAAAAATTAAAAAAAAAATACCAAAGCTCCAGATGTCCTGGATAATCATTCTAAAATGTTGAACGATACAGCTAATAAGACAATCACCAGATTCATGTAGCCAGATAAAACAGTGGTAAATATTTATCAGTGAACCCCCAGACTGGGTTTCTTAATGCAGAACCAATGTTCACGTCGGTGATCACTTAGGGATGCGGGCACGGCTGGACTTCACAGTACCCTTCCCCGTGCGCTGCAATGACAGTCATCTTTTGGCACCAGAAGGTATTGCTTCCAGGTCCCCTCCAGATCCCCAAACCCACAAAAACTCATGTCTATCATATAGAACAGCACAATATTGGCAATAACCTACACAATACTCCTGTATATGTCAAATAACCTTTAGATTACTTACAATACACAATATAATGGAAAATATAATACATTTATAAAGGAAAAGCTAAGCAAATGGTTGTTGCAATGTGCTGTTTGGGGAATAACAAGAAAAATCTGAACATGTTCAGTATGAACACTGTTCAAGCACTTTTGATCCGTGATTGGTTGGATACCTGGATGTGGAAGCCATGGATACCTGGGGCTGACTGTACCACGACATTAATGTATTGATTTTTTTTTTTTTTTCCTGGTGCCAGGGATCGAACTCAGGGCCTTGTGCTTGCTGGGCAAGCACTCTAACCACTGAGCTAAATCCCCAGTCCTACTTTATTCTCAACTCAATGTAAATACAAATTGATTTGGTCTTGATAATTTGGAGAAAACTTGATTCTCTCAATGAACAACACAGATTCATTTAGCAGCTGTTACATTCAGTTCTAGAGAGTACACAAGAGGTTAGGACCAGTGAGAGGCTGGCCTGTGGAGGCTTACGCTTGCCTAGCATGCGCAAGGTCCTAGGTTCAATCCCCAGCACCAAAAATCAGCTAGGTAGTGTGGTGGTTTCTTGAGGGGTGTTTTTGTTTTTAGACAGGATCTCTCTAAGTTTCTAAACTGCCCAGAAGGCTGAAACTCGAGAGCCTCTTAATTTAGGGTCCCTAGTGCTGGGATTATAGGCCTGCAGCATCATCCCCATCTTTTTAGATGAGAGTGCTTGGCAGTTCTAGGTCTCGGTCTATGCAGGACTGCTGAAATCCTCACCCACAATGGGAGGAACAGAGCCCCCCGCAGTGTGCAGGGCAGATGCTCCCTTCACTGGTGCCACCACGCTGGTACCCTACCCATCAGGTCCCATCAGCGTATGACTGACTCCTCTCCACCCTTCAAACGCACCAATCAGGTGAGCTGAAATCTACATACTGGATCAGGTACAGCATTCACAGATAGACCAGAGAACTCTCTTGTCAAGATGCATTGTTGAGAAAAAGTCTTAAAAACAGAGAGAAAAATCTTTGAGTTCTAGTTCCTGAGAACGGTCTCACTGAAGTGGAGCCAACCAGGTTTAACCCACATTGTTCTTTCTAGCATCACCAAAGACAATCTTGAAGAATGATAATGGCAGGAGAGACGGGCTGTGCTCTGTCCCACTCCCATCCCTCCCATCCATGTCTCCAGAATGTAGCAAGAAAGTGAAGGCCCCTGGAGGTTAAAGGACTTATCCAGGATATCACACTGCCAAACAGTGACAGATGTGCAGCCAGAAGCCCTTCCATCTCAGAGGTGAGGGTAAAGGGAGCACCAATGGCTACCTCCATAAAGCTCAACTTTGAAGGGGACATCATCTAAAGTCATCTTTGGGAAAATGTTCTACGAGGTCCAAGGGACAGACATTCTGAAGACAGCGCCACATATGGTAGAATGTGCTTTCTGTCATAGACTATGAGCGCGGCGGCCTTCGATACTGTATTTCAGTAGAAGTAGCAGCACAAGAATCAAGCTCTGCCTAGAGCAAAATGTCATGGTTCCATCCATAATTTTTCATGGTTCTGACAATTCACTTTTTAATAGAAAATAAGAAAGGAAGCCATTAAAAAGGCAATGTGGTGTTACACTTCGAATCATCATACTCACATGGGGAACTTTCTTGTATAAAACTGAAAAATGAAACCCAATTAATTTAGTGCTTTTTGTGTGTCTTTTAATTTCGAATCAGATAAGCTGTATGAATCCAGTGTTTTGCTGAAAAGGAAATCCAAGGGCCCAAGCCGGAAGCCAGCTGCCGTACAGTCTATGAGGGTTTCTGAAGGACAGGTGGGTGAAGCAATGGCTGTACTTTTGATGCAGATTTAAATAGTCTTCACAATGTGTTCTGAAATCAGAAAGGAGCCCTCACATTTGTGAAAAGCTCAAAAGTACTTTTCCGTCAAAACAGCATACCTTCAGAATTCTTTTAAGAAGTCTTTACCTGAGGACACGGATCACTGGACTCTAATAGGAGAAAATGCCAAATGAGTTCTACCTTGACCCGTATTAGTGAAAAGCAAGCGTGTGATTCTACTGACTGCCATGAGGCTATGCAATGTGGCCAAATCTACTCTCCTTGCCTTTGTTTCTCTCTAGTACTTTCACTTATTCACATACTCCTTGAGTTCTTACTGTAAAGACAATGCTGCTCCAAGCTCTTTCTTCAGTGTAACAGTGGAAGAGGCAGGCAAAGACCCCGACCTTCCTGGAGCCTGATACTGGTGGAAAGGCACAAGTAGACAACCTTTAAATAGTGACAGTGGCCATGCAGGAAACTGACTTATGTGGTGTAGCAATTAACAGCAGGGCAGGCTATGTACCTCAGCAAGGGCGGCCAGGAGGGGCGTCTCTGGAAAGGGCTGGTTTGCAGAAGGAGATGTGACAACCTGAGCAACACGCTTCCAGAGTATGATGAACCAGAAACACAGCCCTGGGGGGCAGCTGTCCAGACAGCAGGGGAAGACGACCACGGCATTAGAGGCCGCGCTGAAGTGTCTGGATTTCACTAGACTGACAATGGGAGGCCACTGCGGGTTATGCAAGGACAGTGGTCAGAGCTAATATTTATTCTGGAAAGCTCCCTCTGACTCCTTTGGGTCACCACCTGAACTGTTCTGAACACAAAGGACAGCTACTCTCTGTAACATCAGGGATTTGCGAATGTCACATGCCGTGGATGCTTACTACCTTGGTACTTGAACCCCTCGATCTCTTTAACAATGGTGAATGAATGCACACTGCTGTATTTCTGCTTCCTTTGGGGACACACAGGGTTGGCAGACCCACACGCACACAGGTGTTGTACCTGGAAAGGCTGACTCTCCCAACAGCAGCGGGAAGAGGCACCTAGGCCTGGACAACACATTCTTTGGCCAGAGAGGCGGCAGCCTTCTCCTGCTCTGGGAGTCTGAACCTGGGAAGGGATACTTGTAAATATCATCCCGAGGGATAACATTAAAACTTTGGCATGAGTAAGATACATGTTGTTTAAACTCTGCTGATTTCCTGAATATTTCAAAACCCTACAAGTTAGAGCATCTCACAATCTGTTTTCATCTCTGTTAATGCCCATCTGTGTATACTTGGAGACCTGCTCTTGACAAGCTTTTCAAGCTGGCTAACTGTGCAACAGCATTCCTAATAGCATCTCTCAAGTCTGGCCCTTAATTGCGTTCGTAAGGTGGGCCAGCCGTGACTGTGAGCCGTAACACCTTAACAACACTGCTCTTCTCTGTCTAAACACAGCACATATATGGCTTAACCCAGTTGATGTTTGATACGTGGACAGAAATTAAATCTGCAGAAGTTCATGGATAAGAAAGCAGAAGATGATCATTATTAAAACCATGGTCAAAAGTAAGAGCAAAAACTGCTTCATGCACGTTTACAGGTTTGCTTTAGATAGGTGGAAGGGCCCTTGCAAACCAAAGTTTATAAAAAGGACCTATGTCTTATTCTGGGCCACCACAACAAAGACTGAGTAGCTCAAGTGATTATTAATTTAATATGTCAACCTGACAGGGCTGAAAGATGCTCAGATAGCTGGTAACATATTATTTAGGGATGTGTCTATGAGGGTGTTTCAGGAAGAGATAAGCATTTGAACTACTGGACTGGGTAAATTTCTCCCTCTCATCTGTGCAGATCGGCATCAAGTCTAGAGTGCGGGGCAGAATAGAGCAAAAAGGTAGAAGAAAGGTGAATTCTTTCTCTTACTGAGCTATGATATCCATCTTCTCCTGCCCTTGGATTCCGGAGCTCCTACTTCGCAGGCTTTTGGAATCTGCTTTTGCAGATGGCCTCTCAAAGGGCTTCTTGGTTTCCACAATTGAGTCAATTTTTATAAACAATAATATATATATCTCCCTCTTTTTGGTTCTGTTTCTCTGGAGAACTCAAACTAATGGATCTTACAGACACAAATTTATCTTGCAGTTTTGAAGGCTAGAAGTCTAAGAAGGGGAGCAGCACGGAGGGGTTCAGTAAGGGCCCTCTTCTGGCTTGCGGATGGCTGACCTCTTCTTATATCCTTACCTGGCAGAAAATAGACTAGAGACTTGCTGGGTTCTCTTTTATAATGGCACTAATCTCACACATGAGGGTTCTCTTCTTACGACCGAATAACCTCCTGGAAGTCCTCCATCTTCTTACGATCACACTGAGAGTCAGGATTTAAATACATGAAGTCTGGCAGGATACAAACATTCAGTCCATAATGACCCAGGGGGAGGGTCAAGAGATCTACCCAAGACCAGATTCCTGTGGCATTAGGCCAGGTTGCTCTCTAGCTGGCTGACGGGCCGTCCTAGTTCCTCCCGAAGGCAGGGAGGGGTAAAGAGAATTAATGGCTGGCTGAGTTTAGGTTGTTGGGCTTGAGGCGGATATGCCTCAGGCTGTGTCCCACACCATTCAGCTAGTGAGGAGGGACAGGAGTCTCCTCATCCTCCATTTTACCTTTACCTTTCCTGAAATTTAAACCTTGTCTTCAAGACACAAAATAGATTTTTTTTTCTTCTTCTCCCATTACCCAGTAGATTTTTTCTCAGAAAAATTTAATATTTTTCTTACAAACTAATATGTAGCTTTGGAGCCTTCTTCTATGCTATGTTCTACATCACACACATTTAAATGTCAGAACACCCTCTCTGGTGGTGCTAGGAAAGCCCATTTTACAGAAGAGGACAACAAAGCACTGAGAGGCAGCCCCGGATACTCAAGGTCAAAGCACTAATGAGGCAGAGCTGGAATTTAAACCCTTGGATCATCAGCCGCGAAGGTTTACACTGTCAGCAAACATCCTCAAAATCCCCAGACAGAGAGTCACCAAAAACGACAGTTCTTTCTCCGATACCCGTCTAGACTCAGCGCAGGCTCTACTTTCCTACACTCTCCTCCAATCCCACACTATGGATGAAAATTTTATTCATTTAGCCTTATTTAAAGGTTTTAAAAAAAGCACGTGACAAAGAACAAATCTTGATTCAAAAAAGAAGTATTATTAAAACTACTTTGGCAGAAACAAACGAAACTTGGTCCATCTAAAGATGGTGTGAACTTGCCAGTCTTTATTTTGTGTGTGTGCTGGGGATTGAACTCAGGGCCTTGGGCTTGTGAGGCAAGTATTCTAACCACTGAGCTAATCTTCAGCCCAACTTATCAGTCTTTTTTGGTATCTGTAAGACAGACTCAGTTTTCAGTGTTTACTTTTGATGACTGAGTTTGATTTCAGAGTTGAATCCTGATTTCAAAGGATAAAACTCAAGACCAGAAATTCCAGGAATTGAAGTTTAAAAAAGCAAAACATTCAAAATGAATCTCTTTTTTCTCTACCCTTAATATTTACTTTATTCAGCATTCTGAGGGCTATCTCTTCTGCTGAATTTACCTTACTGAATTCTGACAAAAGAGAAAATTCTAGGGTCCAACTTCTGTTAAAACAATCTAGTGGACAGAAACACAAAATAAAAATTGTAGAAAGTTATTGTAATTATTTTACCACTGTCAAATATTTCCCCAAACAATACACAACTCTTAAGTTCCACTAATTCTTCCAACACTTCCATTCTAAACTATCGAAGAACCTGCAATTGGCAAAACCCAAATCTGTTTTCTAGAGCCTTAGCTCTCCCTTGTGTATAAAAACGGAAATGCAGCTTGCTAGAAAATTTTGCCCCAGTAAATCTGATGACCTAATTTTAAAAGCTAAAATGTCATTTGATTAAAAAAAAAAAAAAAAAGGTCAATTCTTACAAGTTTCATATAAGGAATAATCAAATTGACAAAACAAAAGCAAGAAAATATTGAAAGTGTTCCATATGTTGTGCTTTAGATAGAAGACTCAAAACATTTTCTTAACATAAAAATAAAGTGTTTTTGGAGAAAGGTACAATTCCCAGAGTCACTAGTTCTCTCGGCTGAAACACAGTCGAGCGATGTCACTCTGTTTCTGCCTTTAGGCTGGGTCACATTTCATCTCACTCAAATAAGGCAGACGCTGTCTCTTTGCAAAGATTTCTAGAAAAAGAAAAATCCACAACCTACCTGTTCATACATGTGTGGAAATATTTTGTTTCTCATGGTGTATTTCAACAGAATTTCAAGTATTTGAAACCCTGATTTCTTTAACCTTCCTTGTTCTTTTTCCGATCCTTTGTGACTAAAGTCTCCAGGGATTTGTCTGCCTTCTCTTGTTTAGCAATCGGGCTACCTGTCACAGGAGGGCAACTAAAGGAACTTGTCCTGTATGTGCATCTTAACACTCTGCAGCTTTTTAAGACACCAAAAGAAATTCCACTGAGAGCTGCCATACTTCATGTTACTGCTTACCTCCTACTACTGTTATGTATTTTAAGAAACTCATTTTCTCTTCTCCACTACAGGCTTCAGGAAGAAGCCGCTCCCAACACTCCCTCCGGGGGCAGCAGGTACGATCGCGGGGACCCCATTCAGGAACACTGATCTGTGAGAAACTGTCTCTAATCTGATGGCTGACTAATCAAGGAAAAAGAAAGTGTTCCGTCTTTGCTCAACGTCCCCCTTGAAACTCAATGGCCTTTAAAGCTAGCTGTGTATGCCCAAGATATACAGATCTGAGGAAGTGGGCCTCAATCATTAACATTTCCGAAGTATTTACTGAGGCCAAAATGCACAGGGTGTTACAAAACAAAAGGGCATCTTTCTTCTATACCAGGAGCGTATGCGATATACTAGAAGCAGCATCCACACACACATACATAAAGATCCCACAGAACACAGGTTGGGCCCTAAGAAAGGTAACAAGATATGCCAGCAAAGAAGAGGGACTTCTAAAAATTATAGTTTCAAGATATCAGATATACTGTGAGACAAAAACATACTCTCCAAAATTCATTCTCCCATCCAGCTGGCAATTACATACAATACAGAGCACATAATCTAGACTGCATTCCAATTATCTTCAAGTGCTGTGGGGCAAAAATCACTCACTCAGCAATTAAATAAATTCAGCATTACCATTAAGTGTTTTAAGGAAGGGTAGGATTTTGAAATTGGCAGAAGGACCAAAGGAAAAGGAAGAAAAATAAAGGCATTCCAGAAATCATCTTCCAGCCCACTTTTTAGCTCTGCAGTCACCCCAATTTCACAAAGCCCCTGCTTCGAGACGATGGCTGTATTATGATGCTACAAAGATTACAGCCAGTGCACACACATGGCTGAAGTTAAATCAAAAAGCCCTGGCCCGGCAGGTTCATCCAAAGTCTCTCCCACTTTGGTAGATGAAATGCCTGCTACTCCCCTTAAAGACACCGATTATTTTCCCAAGATATTACTAACACAGGCCAATCACTGTGTGTGTCCAAATGCACATATACGAACGCAGTAAGTAACACAGCATTTTTTATTACCTTGGGTACATCATGGAAATTTTATCAAGCAGAAATACACAGAATGTTTTTACACCACGATTACATTTTCTTCCACGTTTTAAGACCCATTGTCTTGAAAAAGATGATGACAAGGTAGATGTACAAAGACAGTACCATCAACTTCCAATCTTCCCCAGGCTTCCTCGATGAAGGGGAGATCACAGCTGCCAGGTGAGGCAGGCGTTTTAGGGGCCGGCTCTCACACTTCCATGAGAAAGGCTACTGCCCCTCCAAAGGATGGTAATGCACCCTCAAAGTTGTTTTTCCCTTTATTTCAGCTGAGGTTCTTCAAGAAATTTAAGAAATCAGCCAAAATCACCAAATTACTCTGGCTCATTCTTTTTAGGTGACCTTGTTCATCAAAAACTTTGTTCATCCTAATGTTAAAATTCTCTGCCCTGACACTTTTGTGCCTACTATTTCTCCTTTTGAACATGTGATTATAACCCCAACTAAGCATGCTTAGAAACATGTCCTCCATCTTTTTTTAACATATGGTTATGACCTCATGGATATGCCTATCTCTACATGTGATGGTGAATCTTCCCTTCATGAATTTGTATAGCCCCCCACCCCACCCAGAGACGCCGGCTTTCTTAGTTGGAGGAGAATACTGCTTTGCAAATTAACTCTAGCACTTTCCTTTCTTACCTTGAGTAACGAACCTCTCTCCATTCCTTTCTCTCCTAGTTGCGCTTCTGTGGTCACCAAGAGGTAAGCTCAGTGTGACTGGCCGCTAACAGTTCTCTCAGTTCCAAAGACCCTTCCCAATTAAAAACCAAGCCCGGTGGAGGGAGACCCTCCAAATGGCACCGTAAGCTGCACTATGGAGTGCTCTGCCCAGGATATGCAGGGTATGGGAAGTTGCTGTCTGACAGAAAGGCAAGACAGAGTGCCTTCATCCATGGAGGAACAGGGAGCAGAGAAGAAGGCAGAAATGAGCTCTTACCACCTACTGTATAAGAAAGGATCTGGGCTTTTCCTCCTAGCATAGAGTTTCTATACCCCTGGCATTTCCAGATGATAGGAATACCTCTGTTATGTTAAGGAGGTGACTCCTGGTGGACCGTTAAATTGTATCAGATCGGGGCTGGTCACCATAAAGACCAAACATGGTCATTAGGACGTTGGGACTCTGTAACAGCCTGATTTCCAGGGAGGTCAGAGAGCCCAAGATTGAGTACGGTCACATGGCCAATAATTTAATCAATCATGCTTGTGTAATAAAGTCCCAGTGAGAAAAACAGAACTGAGGCTCAGTAGACATCCTCGTGGGAAAACATACTGATGATATTCTGGGCATATGCTGCACTCTGGTTCCATACAGAGAGTTGGGGGGTGTTGCTGGATCCCCTTCCAGACCTCACCTTCCGCCTCCCTTGGCTGGCCCACTCGAACTGTACACTTCTAAATGAAACTGTAGTTGCAAGAGGCATTTCTCTAAATTCCATGAGCCATTCTAAAAAAGTATGGATGTCCAAGGGTTTGTGGGAACCTCTACATTTCTAGTTAATTAGTAAGAAGTGTAACAAGCCTAGGGACGGACCCCCAAGGTGTGGTCAGGGTCTGAAGGAAGGGCAGTTTTGTTGGCAGTGATGCCCTTTAACTCCCAAGATCTGTAGTTAGTGCTTTTAACTCATGGGATCTGTAGTTACTGCCAGCATTGTTCTACAGTTTAGGTTGACACAGAACACTGTCCCTTCTGGGTCCAAACCTGGGTGATGGGGAGGGTGGAGGGAAAAGCCCAAGAATGAGCTACTAAAAATACTCAGAGGTGGGTTTACTGGGAAGTTCACGAAGCTTGAGCTTCAGGCCTCTAACAAACTCGGTCCAAGCCCTGGGATGGTCCCTTACCTTGTGTTCATAAGGTCACAAACTTTTAAAAATGTATGAACATAGGACATTTTGGATTGCTCATTATGAAAAGCTCCCGAGTCTACCCGATTATTAGATTTTAGAAACTTCAAGCTTGATACCTCCTGGAGGTGACTTAGCCACTTTTGTGGAAGGAGCTACTGTCACCGCATCCTACATGTTCCAGCACAGTGTGAAGGAAGCAACCCAGCCTTTGTAGACCTCCAAAGAGGACACAAAAAGGCTGAGTGCTCAGGTCAAGGAAACCGGAAGTCCCAATGACATGTCAGAATGTCAGCTTCCGGCTAGCGATGGTGGCCAGGACCCGAGACTTCAAGAGCACATCTCATCAAAGTCTCCAAAACATAAGATGAGACCAGCTTGTCACGTCCGCCTGGGACAGCGGCAGACCAGCAGAGCTGCGCCGAGATCCACAGAGGACCCCAGGTAGAAGGGGAACCGGGGATCTGCTCCCGAGGTCATGGCGAAACACCAGACTCCTCCTGTATCCAGACACCGCCATGGGAGGCAAGACGGGAGGACAGCCCCAGCAAACAGCCTACTGGGTGAACCACCTCAAAAAGGCAAAGTCCTCCTGAGACTGGCTAATATGAAAGATATTTATGTTTCAATGCTAACAGGGATTTCAGAGCAACTTAAAATACTTCCTTTTAAAAAACTGAGCCGTGTTTGAAATTGTGATCCTCATTTAAAACAACACTGTGAAGACAGAAAAATATTTTTTTACAATCCTCTAACTAAACAGATTCTCTCAGGGACACTGTGGGAATTTCTTTTTAGCATACGATGATTATAGAATAAAACCTGTTTGTGATGAAACTATAACACATTTTTCAAGGAAAGCAGCAGTATCGCTTAAATTTAACCTAAGTGTGCTGAGGCAGAGACTGCTAGCTCTTTGCTAAAACTTTGCATTCCTGGGCTCGTGACCAGATCACACTTTCTAGCCTCCCTGGCAGTGGCAGTGGCCACACGACCACGCTCCAGCCAGAGGAATGTGAGTGGAAGTGACGCGTGACCATCCAGGCATAGCCGGTCAGAACTCGACGTCCACCACTCCATGGCATTTCTGCTACTTGCAGCTCATGAGAATGCAGGAGACCACGCTGCGGCGGCCGGATATCTGAATGACCTCCTGGAGAACAAACACATTTGCCACTGGGAAGACATACTATGGACTCATGTGAGAGCAAGGAATATATATTTGTTTTTGTTTTTATTTTTTGTGGAGCCGGGGATCGAACTCAGGGCCTTGTGCTTGCAAGGCAAGCACTCTAATCACTGAGCTAAATCCCTAGCCCCCTATATTTGTTTTTTAATTTTAAAAATGCACACATTTATGCGTGTGAGTGTGGCTGGGAACATTAGCCCATTGTCTGTACTCTCATATGTCAATCTAGCGCAATCAGTCTGGCAATCAGAGTGCATTTCTCACTTGCACATACAAGTCCTCGATTCTATCAAGATACAGATTCAAAATAGGAGCAAGTCAAGAAAGCAGGCAGGTGGGCAATGACCAAGAATATTAGGCAATTAGAAATGAGTTGTGACAGAAGGACAAGCAAAGAAACACAACAGCACTGTGGAAAGGGCAACTGCTATTTCTCTGAGAAAGTACCACAGAGGAGCAGCAAC
Organism: Hystrix cristata; assembly: GCA_004026905.1. Taxonomy (NCBI): domain Eukaryota; kingdom Metazoa; phylum Chordata; class Mammalia; order Rodentia; family Hystricidae; genus Hystrix; species Hystrix cristata. The sequence goes on along the minus strand of PVJO010005092.1, from coordinate 39,276 downwards.
TGCGTGGGGCCTGGAAGGATGAGGAATGTTCAAAACAAAGAGGAGGGTAGGGAAGTTCACTCCAGACTGACATGAGTCCTCAAACGCTTTAACCATGGGGCTCTGATGCTAACTGAAGACAGCAAATAATCATTCTGCTCACCCCGGGAAACAGAAAGGAGGCCAGTAACAAACAGCTACAGGGAAAGAAGACTCAGTCCAAAGGAAGGAAGAACTAACAATACAGGCTGACCACGAAGCAGAGGGGCTACGCAGACAGTAGCAATGTGCTTCCTTTGAGGGATGGCCAGCCTGTCGGTATGGGGACCGCAAGAGAGTGTGATTTAAGCATGGACGGTAGCTGTTCCATTCAGCTGCCTTCCAACTCTGCGATTCTATGTCTTCAATGCTTCGGCCAAGCAGGCTTTGTACAACACTGCCAGGAAAAAGAAGAATTATTTTAGGCCTGTTATGGCATTTCTTAGACAACTGTCCCTGCCAATCTTCCTTTCAAGGCTTTGTTGACTGGGTTCGCTCAACATGTTCAATCACCACCCACGAGAGAAAAATCTCTGAAACATCCAAGCCTACGAGAACCCCCGAATTCCACTGTATTACAGCAAAGACTTCACAGGTATTAAACGGGACTTCTGCTGGTGAACGAGACAACAGACGGCAGTAAGTCTCTATCCCGATTGGTTCAGCCACAGGGCGTCGGTATTAATCACGTAAGGGACATCTGTATTAATCATCCGTATTAAACATGAACACACAGTTTTGAAAACTGTATGCCTATATTTTATGTGAGCTGGCAATTTGCCCATAAAATAGGGGCATACAATTTTCAAAAGATTCGATTACAGAAAGAGACAATAGTAAAGCTGCACTGTGGAGGACAGTTTTGGAATTCCTGGATGATTTGGTATGCTGCAGACACCTAAGAGTTAAATTTATAAACATCAATTTCCACAGTGCAGTTTTATAACAAACTAGTTTTCCGTTTTTAGAGGGAAAGATGCTATGGATAAAGAAGGAGTCCACTAATACACTAAAAATAGAAATTTTTTATGTAAATATTACTGGTAAATTAGTAACTTTCTAAAGATTATACTTCCATTTTCACAAGCACTCACTGAAGCACTGTGCTAATCATCAGCAGTATAAGCTGAATGAAAAAGAGGAAAAAAAAATAAGGTATCTTAAATGTGAAAACTTCCTAAGATTCACAAAGTTATTTTTCTTAAGAATGATTCTCAATAACTATTAAAAAGAGAAAGTTCAGCACACCCTTGCCCAATAATGAGGGTTATTTTGCTCATCAGGTCGACAGATTATTCATATCAAAAACTTAGGCCTAGAGCAGCGGTGGGGAACCCACAGCACACGTGCCGCAGTAAGCTGTTTGTTGTTACTATCAGCTCTAAAAGGCTCGCCATCATTGGCCTAGATTATGGTTCTTTCATCCCTTGTAATAACATTCCAGGTACTTAATTTATTGCTTAAATGAAACAGAAACAGGATAGAATTTTTAGAGCTCAGAAATGAATATTAAACAAACAAAACCTCACATTACAGAACGGACCTTAATTATATAGTAATAACCTCAACAGTGAAACAAAGGAAATTCATAGAACCTTATGAGATGTGATAAAAGAGTTCAGAGAATGTTTAATTTTTTTTTTTTTTACCCATTTACTATAGTAAAAGGCACACTGTCATTAATCCTAGTTAAAATACTCCCCTTCGAGCCAAAATACACTTATCCTATCATTCTTGCCACTTTCTAAAGCAGTTCTGGAAGTCCTCTTGTGTGACAGTATTTAGCTGCACTGTCATGGCTGCCTCGATGTCCTGAATCAATTTAAAACATTTACCTTTCACGGCCATTTTGAGATTTGGGAAGAACCAGAAGTTGAATGGTGCTACGTTCAGTGAATAAGGTGCATAAGGACACACCATAATGTTTTTATGAGGGTCCCTTCTCATTGGATGTATTCACAGTACATTTATGCCTAATAAAGACTCAAAAGAGGACTTCCAGAACTCCAGAAAGTGGCAAGAACAATGGGTAAGTATATTAAAGTGAGGGAGAGTATTTCTGAGGGGGATTAATAGTAAGGTAATGTGTCTTTTACTGTAATAAAGTTTTTAAAATTTAAATGTTCACCATATATTTTGATCACACCTTGTATTCTGAGGCCACTGGAACACATGACTGGGTATGACAGGGACATCATCACACAAATATTACATTTTATATACAATTGTCCAACCCTAAATACGAACAATGCTTTGCTAGTCTCTCTTTTCAGAATCCCACAGAATTCAATCTTTTCAAAATTCAGGTCACATCCCTGTCATCATATAACATCCTGAGTAAATCACAGCTCAAGTGGAACCAAGCCCCATCTGCCTTTGATAGCCAATCTCAAAATCTTTTCCATTGCCTTTCCATGCACCTAGTTACACCCTGTGCCCTAATACCTCATCTTGCAAAGCTTGGGAATTATATTTCTTTTGGAGAAAATGAACAACTGCCAAGAATTTCTCGTATTTTGTTTGGTTTTTACCCAACTATACTTGCTATTTCCAGCGTGCATTTAGTGGTCCTGTCTGGAATACATGTCCCAGGTTGCTGTTTGTCAAGGTACTAAGTGTGCTCCCAAAAAAGGAAGCAGAACTAAACCTTCCAAGGAAAGAATCACTCTGTCCTTGATATTCACACACACGGCTCCCATGAGCATTTTGGTATCGTACATGTTCTACAAGGAACACGGGGAAATTTCTCTCTGTAGTCAAATCATCCTTTTCTGAAGGGCAGAAACACAAGCACACTAGAGTAACATTTCCAGCCACCAATGATCCAAGCTCCATCTTGTTTATCTGTGATAGGCAGATCAGATCAAGCCAAAGTCAACTTTGCAAATCCACTAGAACCCACTGATTCTGTTATTTCCATCTAACTCTGTCCTAACCTCTCCAAGTTTCACTTTTTTTCACTAAACCAAGAGAGAATACGAAGGCATCTTCCAGATCTAAATGTGCTATCAGTCTACAAAATAACACAGAAAACAGTGCTGTCCTTGAACTGTCTCTTCAGACCTTGTAGAAGTAAAACCCCAATTAAAGACCATGACATAAAAGGGAACAATTAAAAAGATCTCTATGGCACCCTTCCACCTTGTGATTCTCAGTCTGAGAGAGTGAGGCATGACCAGGCAATCGATTATAAAACACTAGTGGTCTCATAGCTCTAATAATCCTAGGCTTCCAATGGCCAATTCTGCTCTAGCAAAAACTGCTTCATTGTACTTTGGTTCCAAGCACTACCTTGAAACATAGGAAAACTCTTCCACACCAGAACGACTTCATCCTCTGCCTTCAAGAGTCCATTCCCTTTTACTGGCAACTCAGTCCCTTCAGGACTCCAGCCTAAAGCTCCTGATTTCTCCAAGCCACCAAAAACACTCTGACCGCCATGCACAGGTCGAGACAGCCACACCTACCCTGAGCCACTGCTTCTCTGTGAGAGCGTCACTGTAGTCCACGTCACGGCGCTGGCGAGACCCCCTACCGAAGATCTTCTCCTCCTCCTCCTCACACGTGAGCCTTTCCACTTCGGCGTCATCCTTAATAATCCAGGAGGGCAGCTCATCTTCCTCCATTAAGCGAGGCTTGCGCTTTGGATTCCGGGCATCTTCTCTCCGCCGGTCCATGTCCATTCGCTAGAGAAGGCATAAAAGTGTCACCAAAGAGAAGCAGCATTCTTCACAGTGGTGCAGAACTTATCATCCCTACTACTTTCTTAAGCCCTCTTACATGGCTGCAGGGTCCTCTTCAGTCTCTTTTTATCCTGGTTGACTTGTTCTAACTCATCCCTAAAGCACAGTGTCTAGGGAAGGTGTACACAAGGAAAACCCCTTTCCTTTCCTCTGCACCCACCTTCTGAATTTATTTATGGATTTAAAAATACTCTTCAAGGATTCCTCTTCTTAGTCTATGTGTGTGCAAAGCATCTCCTTAGGTAACAGAAAATTTAAGGTGGGGATGCATTTTATAAAATTTACAATCTGTTGATTTCGTGGAAGAAATGAGTTCTTCGAGCACAAAAAAGAGAAAATTTATTAAGAATATATTTCCTAAAAAAAAAAAAGAATATATTTCCTTCTGTTCAAGAGGGTTCATGCTTTTAACTAAGCAGTAAGATGGGAAAAAATGAGCCAAGTTATCAGTACAGAATAGCTATTGCAGTTGGGCAGTTGGAGGGACATAACTGGTTCGGTTAGGAGTTGCCGTGAATGCACTGGATTTTCAATACAACATGAACACTGTGAGAGGGATACTCCCAGGTTTTTCCTTTTCACAAGTTTAGCTCTTATGAAAATAATCACACCACAGAGAAACAGACCTCAGCGGTAATCTTAACTGACCAAGTTATCTGCAAAATGGGTTCCTTCTGTAGCCTTCAAAATGTCTATGTCCCCACCTCTGTTCTCCTTTTAAAAATCCAGTTCATTTGTGAATCAACTCAGTTGTACATACTTGGCTGTAAGCTACAACTAAATAATCTGCTAGATAAAAAAGAGCAATAAAACCACTGCTGAATTTCTAGATATATTACATGTATCACTAGTTAGAGATATCATTTCCACAATCAAATAGACCATTAATCATTATATTATTTACCTTTTCCCACTCCCTTCAGTTCTACTATACTGAAACAGGGATTCACTATATTTTTTCCTTAAAAGCTAAAAGTGAATATGTAAATGAAATATCTACTATTTGAACCCAAATATGACTCTAGAACCTATGTAAAAATTAAAGGCCAGAGTTCCTTAAACTATATGTCAACATTTTTGGCAATCATTAAGCTTTCAGGATGGGGTAGGCTTGGGGTAGCGAAGTCCAACTGGTAGGTAAATGTGGTCATTCTGCTCCATCATGGGTTATATTTGACTTGCAATGCTCTGCTTACTCCTGCCTTCTGATGCTTTGGTATCAGGAACGTAACCAACCAAACCCTCATAATTAGCACATGAAGGACAGCTGGTTTACAGCAGGCTCTAAAGCAGGGCTGCGCAAAGCAACTTCCTGACAGCTACTAGATAACTAATAAAAACGTTTTTGTTAATATCCTACACTGACTTGGCAAAATAGTTCCGCTCTAATTTTTTAAAATATTGCTACAGTACCATTACCTATACCAAACCCTGTAAAACTGCTTATGTTATACATCTACAATTGAGAGAATAAATATTTTCTGATATAAAAAGGAAATTAATTTTCGTTTTTTTTTTTTTTTTTTCCTTCCGAGACAGGATCTCACTATGCAGTTCAGGCTGGTTTTGAACTCACAGCAATCCTCCTGCCTAGACTCCCGAGTGCTGGGATTACAGGCATGTGCCCAGCATTTCTTTTTGGAAAGGCAGATGCAGTTAAGTAAGTTTAAAGTCCTAACGACTGTACCTCTCCCCAGAGATTCTGCTTGCAGCATACTGGTACAAATCATAATATTGGGTGAAAAGGCTAATTGCTTTTTTTTGGGGGGGTGTAGGGTGCTGGGGATCAAACCCGGGGCCTTGAGCTCACTAGGCAAACCCTCCACCACTGAGCTAAATCCCTAACCCCCTAACTACTTATTTAGTTATTATATGAATACATTAATTTTGAAACCTGATTATAAATCTTAATTTATAATTATTTTTATAAGCATTTCTTGCTTTTGTAAAGAACACAGTATCTAAAAGCCTAATGCTTGTATGTTAGCAAAATGTTTCAGATATCCATCTTGGGCTGCCAACATTTTTAGGTAGAAGTCACAGGTAACCAATATAGAAGGTAACTTTCCAAAGTCACATTTTTAGAAGGAGAAAGTAATACAAATAGTTAAAAGGTTTTATTTTAAAGTAATTATCTACTTACCATATTGATAGTGTCTATCTTATTTTACAGAGAATGAATTCTTTAACAATAATGGATAAAGAGTTCAAATTTTGTAACCCACAAACTTGTACTAGCTCACATTTCATCCTTGTTTCTCAGTAAACATTTTAATCAGAGTAGCTGGCAAGATTTCAAAATTTATTTCCTGCCCCCTGGTGGAGGTGCTAATGAATAGTGAATTGGCCAAAGGCAGCCAGTGGATTAGAAGGTATTAAAAAACTAAATGAAACAAAACTCTGTATAATCCCCCAAACAGAAGCCAACCTTTAAAAACAAAAAAGGTATGCAGATTCATAAAATCAAAATACCTATGAAAATGTGCTCCCTAACCATTCTCACCTGTTAGGTGCCTGTTGGTCCCACGGTAATATACTCCCAAGTTAAAAGTCTCTGCCTTGGGCAGACATTCAAATTTTTTCTGAGGTTTTTCAATTTCTACAAATACCCAGCCCAAAAGGAAGGAAGGAGAAACATTCTTTTCCCCCTTTTTTAGGCTTGCTAATGGAAGGCTCCATCTCTGGACCTAATCTACTTTGTAGGACAGCAGACAGCTTATCTTCTGCACCATGAAACTCTCTGAGGCCACAGCAGTGCTCAATGACCAGCCATCTTGCCTATACGCCCCCCACTACAGCATCCACATCTTAATAATTTCCAAGGACAGGGGGTGTCTACTTCCAACGTGCATCCCTAAACTCCCTAAACAGGTAATCTATTAACATGGTGACTGACAGCACGAGTTAAGAAATGCCCTACACTGGCTAAATCTTCTTTTTGCCGTTTGTCTTCAGAGTGACCTGACCTAGGTAAGGTGGCTGCAGGGGAGGGTGGGCAGGACAGAGGAAGTGCATATCCCAGGTTAGGAGTGTAGAGTTATTGCTATGGCCATCTCAATTTTCCCAAGAAACAGTTAAAGGTCTTTTTTTCTTTTTTAATCATGAATCATTATGTGTGGACACAATCAGGGTTCCCTCAACAGAATTCGAAATTCATACGTAAACATCCACACAGCAGGAGCGCCATGCTCAGATTGTCGAGGCTAAAAAGGTAGAAATTGCAAACCCTCTGGGTCATATTTGGCCCACAGTTGTGTTTTGCTTGGCCCCACAGTGTTATAACAATTTTAAAAGCCCTGAATTTAGCTGCAAATATTCTGAAATCCTGAGATTGCATATAAAAACAGATTTCCAACTTCTCTTGAAAATCTGTCATTTCTGGCTACATGGGTCTCACATTTCTGCCTTGTAGCTTTGTCTATAGACACAGGATCTTCAATGCATCCCACCCTTTTTGCTTGCTTTGTTTGTACAGACTGCTTATCTGAGATGGGACGGCATTCTAATTCAGAACTTTTGATTTTAGGATCCTGCGCCATTCAATGACTAAAGCTACAGTTTACATTTATTCACTCCCTCCACAATTAAGCTAAATGTCTTTGACAAAAAGATCAAAATGATTGAAGCCACTGGAGGGAACCTCTTCACTTTACATATTCGAATCCATCCTGACATCTTTATAAAAGTCTGAAATTTTGCAAATATCACCATTCATTCGATAGGTATTTACTAAGCAGTGGCTACATGCCTAGGAGTGCTCTGGTCCCTGAAGATATAACGTAAACAAAACAGTAAGAAGATAGTAAATGCCACTCTGAGAGCTGCTGTACAGCCTTCCCACACCTGCCAACAAGCTTGTTCCCTTCTGACCTTGGTGTGCAGCTGGCCACACTCAGAAATCGAATTCAGTTTTCGATAATATTACAGGTGTTACATATTATGGAACTTCAAGGTTGAAAATGGGTATTAAATTCTTAAATACCAAAGTTCTTTTACACCTATTTAGTGCCAGCAAAATCCAGGCATTGCTCTCTTTAAATGGAGGCTACACCTTCCCCAAAGCTACTGTGTGCTCAAGCTGGCTTTTGGTGCACCTACGTCAGGCCTGTTGTTCTTGCTCACCTGCCCCCACAGGGAGCGCATCTGCTTCCAGGAAGGAAGGACGCAGCGAGGGCACAGCTGTGCGCTAAAATGCCTACAGGAGCTGGCCGAGCTTCCTGAAGGCCGCTGGCCTGGGACAAGAGACAGTGTGAGTGCGGGCCGCACGGTCCGTCCAGAGGGTGCAGCTGCTACTCAGCTCTGCCCAACCGTCGCCACACAGAGTGTGGGGATTGATACTGCCCAATTTCATTTTTCTAAGAGAAGCCAGAATTCAAGATTCTTTTTATGTTGGCAACAAATGCAAAATTTTAACAAACACTGTGTGGGCCAAACAAAATACGTCTGCAGGCTAAATCCAGCCAGTTTGCAGAGTCTGAACTGAAGGAAAGGCACTGGCTTCACAAAGGAAGTTCTGCCAGAGTACGCGGGCTCCAGCATCTTGGTTAACAGAAGAAGGGCTGGGGAAGGTATTAGGTTGTTATGATTTTCTGCAACATTACCATAAAAAGGTCAAATTCCTCTTCTCGTCGAGCAATCATTTGGTTCAGAGTCTCATCATCTGGTACTTCATCTTCTTCCTGGGGTTAAAAACAGAAGGATAGAAAAGGCGTTAGGAGAGGGGCTGGGCAGCTGAGGGAGCTGCAAATGCAGAAGGGAAATCTGTCTTGCACACCAGAAGGGTCCTAGTTCTCAAGCCAGAAAGCAAAAAGAAGGCTTCCCGAATTTAGTACTTGCCATTCATATTCTACAAGCTATTCACACCATCTTCACAGAGCAAAATCTATAAAGGGAGGAAATGAAACGCACTCTAAGCAATACTAGTTCTCCTGGGTGTGTATCTGTATTCTGTTACTTTTAAAACAAGTTACTCAATGCCTCCCCGCCTCAATGACCTCATATGTAAAATGGGTGTGACATCCACTTCACAGGGGTATGTAAGATTTAAAGAAGGAAATCCACATGAAAAAGCCCTTAATATTAATTCTTTTAATTTATATTAATGCTTCTTTTGAAAGCCTTACAAAAAACATGAGCATATGAAACTTGTGACAGACTGGAGCAAGACCAAAAAATCTTATATTTGTTTTAAACGCACATTTAAGACATGTTAAATCACTGCATTTCAGTAGGTACCACTATTTCTAAGGCTTAAGGTGTAGTCAAGACAATTCAAAAGCTATCAAGAACAAAAAGCCTTCAAAACTATACTAAATTAGGATAACTTAAATGAGGTAGAGAAAACAATCATGTAAGGGCTAAAATCTTCATTTTATGTTATATTAAACAAAGGCACATTATCTCTCTAATTCCTCAGAAACCAATAGCTCTCCAGTTTCCCAGAAATGTCATGCTATCACTTTCACATTTATAAGAAATGATTCTAAAAGTTGGGCACATACTACAAGACCTATTTTCCAAAAGTATTTTTATCATATGCTGAGTGGTCTTGTTAAAAATCTAATGGGGATTTTCAGTGTATCAGCAGAGGGGAGAAAGAGGAAAACATAGAACTTCAAACACCCAATTACACAAATCAAATGTTCAAAAGGAGGCAAGTGTTTTGTAAAAAGAATATAAGTGAACTAGCAGCCCAAATGAGATGACGATGCCAATTCCCAAGATAATGTCTGAATGTACTGTAGGGACTTACGAAGCGTTAGAAACGAATACAATTCAACAAGGCAAAAACCTATGATTCAAGATGATAATTATTGCTGAGAAACATTCTAATTTAGTTCACCTCCAGACTGATTAAAGTCAATTTGTCTAAATAATACATTTCGTCTGACAAAGACTAGCTGAAGAGTGAGGTCAGAACTCACAGTACCACGCATCTGGTAGTGCCCCCTCAGGCAGACAGACAGCCTCCTTTGCCTTCTCTCTCAGACTCGAGTCACCTTCTCATCACCTCCACAGGCAGTCCTGAGATGACCCCGTGCCCAAGATGAAAAGACTCTCTTGTCACCTGACAGCACACCTGCCCACAGTGACCCGCGTTCCCGGAAAACCAAACAGCTGGGCAGTTTGCAATTAAATCTTCCAGGATTCTCTGTGCCCTAGTACTCTATGGGGTGCCCACTGTGGTGGCGGCAGCCTGCACTGCCTGGGAGAGTCAGGACCAGAACTCTAACTGCAGTCTATCAGTGTCCCCAGTCAGTTTCACATCAGGGCGCAGGCCAGCCAGGACGTGCTAACAGTTGTCTGCCACACTGGTGCCCTGGAAAGAACATGGAGCCCCAGCAGGGCCCTCAGGGCTAGCAGCAGCTGGCACCAGACTGCACAGCAGGCCCCACTGGGTGGTCCCCAGGCCTGGGAGACACCAGCATCTTCCTGTGGCTTTGGAAGGCTGGGAAACTCCAGCTTCCTTGCACACAATCTAACCCATGCCAGGCAGAACTGTCACAAGGCCTGCCAAAAAACAAATGAACAAAAACAAGCTCTGCTCACATGTGTTTGTGACAGTTTGCACACTTGTCATAATGTTTCCTTCAAATGGCCAATCGTGCAAAGGACAACAGAAACTACCTGACTCTCTGCTGCTGAGTCTGCAGCAAATTTTCAATTTCAAGAATCTGAAATGGTGAATTATTTGAGACCAAAAGTATCTTTAGATGCGTGTGGATGTGTGGGTGCAATGTGTGTAGGTATTTTTCATCATTTTCATGAAACTCAAAGGATAAGTAATCAAACACACACGGCTGACAAATTAGGAGCCATCATACCACAGTAGTCCTCCATTTGCAGAAGAATTCATTTTAGTATTCCTTAAAATATCAAGTCCTATTTCATGTTTAGATTCCTTTCAGAAATGAAAACTATGTAAATTTTTAAAAAAGAATTTGGTTTTTAATTTACAGAAGACTTCAAAAGCACATATTCCACTTAAGACAAAAAAATCAAACTGTCTCTAATATATGCAATGAAAATAGTAGTTCGCGTAAATATTTAAATTTATGCTTCAATTTATAAATATGAGCATATAAAACCAAATTTGCCCATCTAGCCAGTGATTTTAAGAACAGGTGCTGGTATTTTATAGACCCTATAAATGTTTTAAAACCTATTTTCACATCAATTTTTGGAGGATTATTTTGTAGTCTGGAGATAGAACCTCAGGCCATGGGCATACTAGGCAAGCACTCCATCACTGAGCTACATCCCTAGGCCTAAAATGAATATTTAGTATGAGGTGAGTAAAGTTGGCAATTAAAAAATACATAAATGACAAACCCAAAGATCTCCTGAAGAGAAATATAACCAATAAAGTCTTCACACCATGTCGGTGAATAGAGACTTTTCAACCGGTATTTTTTGCAGCTTTAGGTCGGCCCTTTTGGTCAGTGTTGGAGATGGAACGCAGGGCCTCACACTCGACAGGCCGACGCTGTACCACCGAGCCGCAATTGTAAGTGCAGCTAAAGGTCATGCTTTCCAAGTGCAAGCGTGGCTAAGTGAGCTAAAGAGAGCCACTTGTCCTAGGGTCATGGTGAACTGCCATCATCTCTGATCAAAAGGAACAGAGACAGGGCTCCAGAGGGTGGAAGGAAGAGAAGGCGAGGTGGGACATTTCTAGGTCTGTCTGATTCTGTCTGCCAAGGACCCTCCCTGCAGCTCCTCAGTAGTCCTACAGGAGGCAGCACTTACAATACAATGCAGCGCGCCTGGCAGCATCTCCCTGGAAGCGTCCACAGGCCAGGCCTGGAGGGTCCTCCGGCATTCGCTTTTAAAACACTCATTGGATAACCCTCAGAGGCTTTCAGGGTTTGGGAAACGAGATAGCAGCTAATTTATTCATTTTAATTAACACCAGCCCAGGAAATTCTTTAAAGAACAAAGAGGTTATTCTTAATCCTAAAGAGACAACAAACAGGTCACTGTGTGATTTCATAAACTCAACTTCCTCCAATACCTCATTTTCTTCTTCATGTTCCAGTATGGCCTGCAGGAACGCTCTCCGCTCATGGCTTGAGGACTTCTGATCAAACATGCCGGCCTGGATAACTTTCTGGTCCACATTCAGCTTGTATTTTGCAGCTGCGAGAATCTTCTCCTCCACACTGTTCACGGTGCAGAGCCTCAGCACGCGGACCTCGTTCTGCTGGCCGATGCGGTGAGCCCGGTCTTGGGCCTGCAGATCCTGTTTGCGAGAGCAGTAACACACTCTGAGGGCTGAGGGGCCTGGATTAGCCCAGAAGACAAGTCCCCACCCAAGAGGGAAATGTGGGAAGGCCACCTAATCCCTCTTCACGGAGGTAAGATCTTGTTTACATTTTAAAAATACACAAGTTACTTTGGAAAAATCTGAGCATGTTCCTAGTTGAGGAAGCGCGGGTTTAAATTAACCAAGCCAAATGAAATAACGTCTCTGGTTTTGACACCCAGGTCTCAAAATATTTTTATTTGCCCTTAGGTTTACCACTGAAATTGGTTCCTACCTAAAACAAAAGCCAATACATCTGATGTCAGAATTATGGTTTAGGTGTTGCCTACAGCCACTTCCAAGTTGCAAGAAGCACCTTTCCTTTTATGCTTTGTGTTAATGATGACTTTTAAAACATCACCGATTGGGGCTGGGGATTTAGCTCAGTGGCTAGAGTGCCTGCCTTGCAAGCACAAGGCCCTGAGTTCAATCTCCAGCACCACAAAAAAAAAAAAAAAAAAAAAAAAAAAAAAAAAAAAAAAAAAAAAAAAACCATCACCAATTGTACACACAGGCATTATACACACAGGCACATATATATGTACATACATGTATATATATGTGTGTATATATGTGTTTACTTGTGTGTATGTGTGTAGTCCCAGCCAATTTCCTGGGACCTAACTCTATCAAATACTCAAGCTTTAATTTGGAAAATGAAAAGGAGTGCTAGCGGGCTGGAGAGTGAAGCCAGAGCCCTTACACTAAGCTACAGCCCAGTCCTTTTTATTTTTCTTTTAATTTTCAGACAGGGTCTTGCTAAGTTGGTGTGTGCCCTGGTCTGGGCTTGAATTTGTGATTCTCTAGTCTCAGACCCCCAGAGTGCTGGGATTACAGGAGTACACTACCATGCCTGGCTTGATTTATAATTTTTTTTAAAAAAGTAGAAGTAAACATTCAGCAATGACAGATTGGTTAATTATGGTATTCTACTTATATACATACCAACATAGTAACATAAAGGTTATAGAGATTTAATGACACAAAGCTTTAAGTGAAAACTACAAATTATAAATGAGTATGCAGATTATCTTACATTTGCATATTTATACCATGAAAAGGGCAGGAAGGACAAACACCAACATACCAGCAATGTTTACATCTCCAGTAATAGAATTATAGGTGTCACTTAATCTTCATTTTGCTAACACATAGCTTAATGATTTTTCCACTTTAAATGTATGTTTATCTTAGATGACAGGAAACAGGGAGACAGACTTCATGGAGAGGAGAAGAGACCTCGGGACAGGGCAGATGGGGCAGAGAGCAGAGGAAGTAGAAGTAAAAAGGATCAAGATGCGGTATACATACATATACGTACCGACACCCCACGATGAATATATTCACTGCGTATCACAAACGTATACTAATACATTTTTTAAAATTACAGCAATAAAAAGGAAAAAGGCATTAATAAGATCATTGAATAAAAAATCCATAAACCTATGAAGCAGAGTTACCTAATTTCACAGCTACTCAACAAAAATTTGGCAGGTTCTTTTCTGTCCTTCTTATTCACTGTGGTCTCAGTGATGGTATCTGGGCTAACGCTTATTGGCTGTTTATGTATGTCCCAGTCAGTCAGTCAGTCACTCAGTTTGTCTGTCTGTCCCCTGCAGCTCGCACTCCTGGCCACATACTTGGCACAGAGCTGACACTCAAAAGCTGCAAGTCCCTCCTCTTGCCCAGGGAGCTGCTGAGTCACCCTGGCAGCACCTGGGAACAGCAGACAAGTCTGCCCAGGAGATGTGTTTTCGCTGCAGGAACCTGTGAAATTGTATGACTGATTCGGCAGAAGTTTTCCTCAGAAGATACTTGAGTAAGTCCGTATAAACACAGTGCCGAGCCATGAACACAGCTGGGACCCGTGCAATTTAGATTTTCTAAAGAAGAGCTGGGCAGTTAAAACCCAAAGGGGCAAAAAAACTCCTAAGCTTCCTTGTCAAACCAGTGGTCCAACCATCTCTCTTGGCGTGTCTTCAGCAGGACAGCTGAGTGACGGCCCAGACGCTAAGTTCTGTGTCACCAACCTTCCTGTGCTCTTCTAGGGCAAGGCCAGAAAAGGGCTTCTGTGGTGGGTCGGATACGAAGCTCCGAGGCTGTCCAGGGAAGGAGTAAGAGCGGAGCAGCCATCCTCTGCAGACCCGGCACACGCAGGCTTAACCGTGGCTCTATGCTCCTGGGCAGGCCAACACAGACTCGTTCCTTTATAGGTAAAACACTTCGAGAATGACCTCAAGGAAGTTATGCGAAGCACCCAGCAATTTCTCCTTAATATAGTCAGTCGCCTTACATTTTGAACAAAAACTCAGTACTCATCCATATCACTCTAAGACCACTACTTTCTGAAAATGGAAACAAGTCTTCCTAACCTAATAGCCATGTCTGAATCACAGGAACAATGCAGTCAGCCTAGCTCATTCAATCCGGAGGAAATGAACCCAACTCTGGCAGATGTAAACACTTACACAGGTACAAGTGCCAGCATGAGGACCTTGTAATCAACTAGGCCAGAGAAACTTTGGGCTCCTGTGTTTTGGTGCCAAAAATCTAGCTCAGGTGTGGTTAGAAGGGAACTGTTCAGGGCCCTGTTTACTTTGATTCTGGTGGTTCTCCTTTAGCTACTGGTCACAGGTCCCCATGGTGGGGGGGAGGAAAAGAGAGAGGGGGAAGGAAGGGGGAGGAGGGAGAGAAAGAGAGAGACAGACACAGAGAGAGAGAGAGAGAGAGAGAGACAGAGAGAGAGACAGAGAGAGAGACAGAGAGAGAGAGAGTGTGAGCGCGAGTGAGCTAGGGAGCACAGATGACCCAGCATCTCTTTCTACGACATACTAACATTTCCAGAAAAACTGACTTCCTTTAGCTCACAGAATTTATTCTGTGCCAGGACAGAAGAACAGGTGAAACTTAGTAGAAATGTTTAGCTCAGAAGAGAAACACAGCAAACTTTCCGTTCTCCATTTGGTCATGGTCTGACCATTACCAAAAGACAGGCTCAGGGGCCAGTAAGTGGAGCAACCTAAACTTGCAAGCACACTGTGCACTCAGAGAGGAATCCCACTCCTCCTCTCTAAAGGCCAGCTGAGCTCGGTGCTGCTGCATGACAGACACTCCTCGCAGGTTTGCACAACAGACACTAACAAAAACAGTATAAAGGAAAACTGCAGAGGCTGGGCACGGTGGCATGCGCCGGTCATCCCAGGACTCCGAGAAGCTGAGGCACTAGGATTCCAAGTTCAAGTCTGGCCCGGGCAACTCAACAAGACACTGTCTCAAATTAAAAAAAAAAAAAAAAAAACATAAATAAAGCACTGGAGATGTGGCTTATTGTAAGGTCCTGGGTTTATTTCCCAAGCATGAGGTATGGGGGTGCGGGGTGGGGATCTTTCACTTGATACGAAGTTTACCTGAGCTCTGGAATATAACCTGGAATATCAAAAACCATACAATATATAAAAATGTTTCCTGAATGAACACTTGGAACAAATCGACTTTGTGCTGGTGGCAGCCCAGCTTTTTCAAGGTCAGAACATTTCGACAGTAATTCTACTTTAGCACTGTAAACCTACAGAGAATGACCAGGAGGCGTGTGGAGTGTTCCACTCAAAGAGGCATGAGAAGCCCCACGGATGGCAAGCACCTGCCATCCCTGCTACTCAGAAGGCTGAGGCAGGAGGATTAAAAGCTCAGGACCAGCCCGGGCAACTCAGCGAGAACCTATTTCAAAAAATGAAAAAGGCTGGGGAAGTAGGTCAGTGGTAAAGCATCCCTGGGTTCAATCTCCAGTACCATAAAAAATGTACGAGAGATCTTCTGCGGCAATCTCCTGGACTCTTTCCAAGGATACGCTTCCACCCACTAAGTAAGAAATCTGGTGACTGGTGTGTAACTCGGTGGTAGAGTACTTGGTTTGCCATGCAGAAGGGTTTGATCTCCAGCACCAGGAAAAAAACAAAACAAACCTTGGGGTGTGGTGCAAGGGATAAGAAGCAGGTACATATATTTTTAAAAAGATTTCTTATAATTTGAATGAACCCCTGAACTCTAGCTCCTGCCAGAAGCACCTTCCTGAAGCCTTTCCTCTCAGTCTTCCCAGCAGGCCGAGACAGTTGGGGCTACCGCTGAGGAAACCCGGGCCAGGCGAGGACCCCGGGTGACGTGGATGTAGAACTCACATTCCCATGTTAGCTGCATGTTCCATTTTACGGGCCTGAATCCCACATTTGCTCTACCATGGATCAAATCCTGATGCCTATCATTCTACCCAGTGCCTCACCTGCAGGTGCATCATCTTCTGGGGTCATTCAGGAAACCAGCGCCATAAAAGATGAATTTAATTGTCCATTTAAGTCATCTAAGTATTCCTTCATAAGGATAACTCTATACTTACCTAGTAAGAAGAACTAACAATGATAGATGCCTGATAGACTGTTTTACTGACGACTTTAAACAAAACACAAAATATAAGGTTAAGTATCATATGACTGGTCTGACCTTGAAGAAGTCATTTAACCTGCCTAGGACTCACTTTCCTTGATTGTAAAGATGTGAACAATGTATCAAGTACTTGACAGGGCGGTTGCAAAACCTGCATAAAGAAATGGATGTGAAAAGACCGGCGTGGAGTAAGATCCTGTAAGTGTTGGTTGCTATTGTCATTACTATTTTGGAACTTTTTTTTTTCCTTTTTGGGTGCTGCAGATAAAAAACACAGCCTTGCGCATGCGAAGCTCACACTCCAGTACTGAGCTACACCCCTGGCCCCTGGAAACTTTGGCTTTATCCTTCACCAGGTGCAATTTTCTCAAAGGCAATACCAGGAGATAGGGATTAAAACTCGGCAGAAACTGAGTTTTTCCATCCCAATCTTCAGCATGTGTATGGCACTGCAGAACCTACGCTGCAGTGCCAGCGTAGGGAGGTAAGAAAACAGCCCTAATAATTGGCTGGGCTTTTCTTTTCCTGTGGAAACAGCCTGGTTGTTTAGAATTTGCACTGTCCTATAAACGTGCACGATGAAGCGGATCATCTTCCAGTTCCTCCCCAGAGGGAGGCCTGGCGCTTGGGTTAGATGTGCACACCTGATGAGGATTCCAGTCGCTGTCAAAGATGACCACTGTGTCAGCCGCCTGGAGGTTTAAGCCCAGGCCTCCCGCTCGCGTGCTCAACAAGAAAATGAAATACTGGGACCCAGGTTCATTGAATTTTTTCAGCAAAGCAGCACGATCTTCAGACTTGGTGGTGCCTGAGGGGATAAGAAAAATAAATTTGCCAATTAACTCCTGTCTGAAAATGGCAGAAAACTAGACAAAAAAGGCCTGCTCCTCTGAAAAATACATCCAGAGTCCTCTTAATATCGGTAAGGTAACCAGGAGGGTCCTTGCACTTTTGAAAAGAACTCTTGACGTCTTGCAATTTAAAAAAAAAAAAGTAGAAAAAGACTGTTTAAACATGTATGACAGGCCACCTTTGCAACTTTACAAATTCTACATTCTTACCCTAATCCAAGATTTAATGAAAACATTTCCTGGATCTATTTCTGTGCTTTAACATATCCAATACATTTTTAAAACCCGCCCCCACAGACATACATACACATGCCTGAAACAGTCATTATAATGGCTTACAACAATTTTGCTGATAGGCTTTAGAACAAGGACTTACTTATGCCAAGAGAGTGAAAACGAAAGTTGATTTCTACTACTTTATCGTTTAGGTTGCTACTGAATGTGGTACGGTAAAAAGGTAAAATGTGAATGAATACTTTTAACTGTTTTTAGCAAGACCTGAAGCCATAACACTATAAAAAAAAATCTTTTAGTTTGTTTCTCAGGTTAACATACTGCTTTGCTGGGTTCAAAGGATGCTGAACCAAAAGCTGGTCAAGCACAGCGGCGGGTCAGACACGGGGGCGGCTCCCGCCTCGTGGTCTGAGGGAGTCAGCAGAGAACACCAGGATCAGTGCGGCTAACTTTTGGGACACATTTGCATTCCAAATTAGCCATTCAGTAACCTTCTACCCAACTGTAATGCTTTCACCTAGCTTTTTCATGAAATGCATTGCGGAAGGGAAAAACACAAACGCAAAACCAATCAGTATTCCATGTGAATGTATTTCACTAGAAAAACGTAGATGCAGAGTTCTAAAAAAGCCTTTGGGCTGTTGGCAAATATACATGTTATATGATACTCCCCGACTGGCTGCTAGACAAATATTATTTCTGTGTGTTGTTCTTTTCTTAAGGATGAAAATATAGCAGTAATTTATTTCAGACGATTAAAACATTTAAGTGACTCCTGCTCAAAGAATCGAGTTATGTATGAGGGTCAAGTTCCCAAACATGGGAATCTGTTTTTCACATTTAGTAAAAATAACAAGTATCCTCTCGAGGAGGGAAGAAAATCAATTCCCTGCATACAGCAAATGGGGATTAGGGACCAGGGGTTTTGCGGGCTCTCTTCATTTAACAAAGCAACGTTCTTGAGATTTGGTTTACTTTCTGAATTAGATTTTTTGTTTGGTGAACTGCCACAATGAATTGTAGGAATTTAGATTTGGAGAAGGAGCATTAATGTTCTTTGTTCAGTGAGTTTTCAAACATGTGGAAATCTTTTTCCTTTTACTTTCATAACTACCTTTCCAAAATCATCATGAACTATTTGTGCAGGATGCTAAGAAGACATGATTTTTCTGCTATGAAACCCGCTCTCTATATTGCCTTACCAGGTGCAATTTTTTTTTAAATTACTCACATGGATTAATGGTACATATATTTATTCTGAATTGCTTTAAACTGAATGAAAAGCTACAGAAGCCCCCTCCCCCTGCAAAAAAGTTCTAGAGTGGAGAAAGGGTCGTGTTCCAGAGGTAAGACATCTGTTTCCGGAACACACTGAAAAACTGTGTAGACATCAATAAAACTAATGGAGAATATGTCTACTTTGAATAAAAATAACTTTAAGTGCAAAACAAAGCACTCAAAAACGAAAAGAAATGTCAAAATTACTTAGTCAAAAAGAGTTCTCGTGCCCTGTGTACATACTTTACGCAAAGCAATAGACCATCTATCTGAAGTTTATTTAAACTGTGTAAACAGCTTGAAACCTGACACATTATAAAACAAACAAAGATTCGATCCCTTTTCATGCAAAGCTATAACATTTCTTATTACGAGGTTCAAAATCTGCTGGATTATTATTTCCATCAGTCAAAGATTCCCAAGTCGAGATCTTGCTGATCGTCAGCAGTCTTTTCAGCATTCCTTAGGGAGATTCAGACCACCATGTACCAGTTTCTCCAAAGGAAAATGCCCCTCGCAGGTGCACAGTATTGGATGTGCTTGGCACTAGCATCGGTTTCAGAGTCTTTTAGACTTTGATGTACAACATAACCAATTATAAGAATAGAATTAATAGCAAAGGCAACTGCGTTGAAAATTACAGAATTTGCCAGAAGGAATACAGTGCTAGACTTTTATGATTACTAATTTTAACTGAGTTTCAGCTGCTCTTGGAAAATATAATCTTCTGGGATGAAACTTTACCACTTGCTCTTATTCAAAAATCATTTCCAGTGAAAACAAAAATAATGGAATAGTAGTGGAATCTATTTCATGTAACCATAATCTTTGCAGAAAATAATTGCTGAGCTTTCAACAAGTGACTTTTCTTTCCCAAAGTAAAAATCTGAGGCATCAAATTCAGCAATGAAAATCTGAACACATTTTGCCAATTCGGTGGTAGAGTGGGGGTGGTGCTGGGGAGGGGTTTCTACTAATTTATCCATATGCATACTGATTTTTTGTCCATTTGTTTTTTTCCACTCCCCAAAGAAATGGATGCTATTTCAGGGGGAAGAAGCCAGAACAACCTTCTCAAGCCATCCGAAACACTGCAGGGAAGGAACGTTTTCCCTTTCTGCCTAACAGTCAGGGCTCTGAGAGCAAAACAGGGAGTAGCCCATTCATCTTGTTTTCACTTAATTAATAACTTTAAGTCAGTTCAAAATCATTATTAAAATGCTGTCACTAGAGAGAGGGGCATATCTCACTAGATACGCTAAAACTGAGCTAACTTGGAATCAGAGAAATCCAAGTTAGAACCCGGTTTTCTCATTCATCTTTGTTTTCTAATCTGGTAAATGGGAATCATAATAGCAAGAATAAAAAGGGATAACAATACCTCATTTGTTGAGAAAATAAAAAATGTATATGAAGTGCTTTGCCTGGTATACCACGTATAGTGTTACCTGTTAGGACTGTTATTATTAATAACAATAAAGACAGCAACAGACAATTAAAGAGAATCACTTGCCAGTTTTATAGATTCAAATATTCTCAGGCTGCAGTCCTCAGAAAGGCGCGATTCAAAGTGAAGTGCCACAAATAGCAAAGAGAAGTTATACAGGACACCTAGGGGCTATGAACCCAGGGCACCTGAAGTCTGGCTGCCCTCAGCCTGAGTGGAGCCACGTGAGGGAGGGAGAGTGCTGTGCTCCACCATCACAGGGAGGGAGGGATCCAGTCAAAGGGAAGAAACAAACAGGAAATTTGCCAAACGAGACAGACTGTGGATAAAATGACTATATCCATGAATTCAAAATTAATGTTTGCTTAACCATTCATTGATTTTCAGTGACTCTGGAGGGGAGAGATAAGATGGTTTTAAAATTATCATGTCTGTCAGATGATATAGTTGATTTAAAAATTAGTAATACCCGGAGAGGGAGACCAGACAGAGAATTCACCCAGAAACTCAAGAAAGAAAACATTTGTAAAGACTGAGTCTGGTATAGTTCCAATTACATTTAATAAACGCAAAATAAAGACAAAATGTTAGATGGAAAATAAAACAAAACCTTCTAATAGAACAAAATTTAATTTCCTGTTCATTTAACAATAACATTAACAAATTATTAGATATAAACAGGTAGCAGCAGTACTGTGTTCTTTGTAGCCAGGGATTAAGTGCGTCCTGCCTGTCAATTAGCTCCTATCCCCGCTTGGAACACATTATCTCACACCATAGTATGAAAACTGTGGTATCTTTAATCTCTAAAATATTATAGCCTGTATCCAAATAATAAACATGATCTAGCAATCATCCTTAAATTCGTATATTCTTCCACTCATATCTGCTTGTGAATGTTTAGGACACGGTATTTAAATTTCACCCTTAAAATCATGTAAGTACTTTATATAATTTGCAAAATCCAGGAAACAATGAGGTTACACTTCTTAATGTGACATGTAGACATGTCCTATTTAGAAAGAGAGAGCGGCTTTAATAACAAATATAATTGCAAATGACCTATTACATTACTACTGGAGAAAGGACACATAGTCTTTACCCTTGAAAGTATGTTTCCACAGAAAAAGTTAAAGGCTTGTCAACATATTCTACCTGGTGCACAGATAAGGGTCAATCCTAAGAGCAAGGAAGACTTAAAAACTTCAGTTTTGTTTAATTGTGGGACTCATAAGTGACTGAGTTTAGCTGGGTTGATTTGCGTGGGATAAACAGCTATGCACATGATGTCAACTTTTTTTTTAAAGCTAGAGGATATAAAAACTGCTATCTAGAAAATGTGCACCCACCCTTCTAGTCAATTCCTCAGTCTTCCTCCTTTTTGACTGAGAGTGAATCCAAGTGCTACTACCTCTTCATTTTTCAGTACCGTGACTTCTAGGCCTAGTGCCTCCTGGACTTACCATCAAGACGCAGGTAAAGGAAGTTCCGGAAAGCAAAGTAATCCTCCATGATGGTCATGAGAGACGTCATCTGGCAGAAAAGCAGCACGCGGTGATTAGTCGCTCTCAGTTTTGGCAGAATACGATCAAGTAGCTCAAACTTTCCTGAGGCCCGATACAGCTCAGCCCTGAACCCAAAAATGCAAAACAAGAAGACAGTATTACTGCTGTCTTCCTGAAGGATCCAGTAGCACTTTGATTTTTTTGTGTGTAATGCTGTGCACATAGTAAACACTCAGTAAGGAATTGTGGAATCAGTGAATGGATACCAACTCCAAAGCAATGGGAGTGTTTATTGAAAAATATATTCATATAAAGCCCATAGAGCGCATTTTCCATGGTAGTAGGATGGCAGATCCTAGAACAAAAAGGAAAGCCTTTTGTATGACTAATACTTTGCAGGATCTTTCTCATTCAACGTTTTCTCTCTTTGCCATTAAATTCCTACTATTAAGTATATAAAATTGTTAATTCAGGGTGTTCACAGTTGACTCGAATTCTTATTGAGTACCTACAGTGTACCAAGCACAATACTAGGTGTGTGTATAGTGATAAAATGAGTAACTGCAAATCGTGGTAAACACTACAAAGAAAAATACCAAGTTATAACAAGAGGACTCAGCAATATATTCACCCTCTGTAGATTACAGTGAGGTTTGGCAAACTTGGGCCCTGGGCTGCTGACTCTTTATAAATAAAGTTTTATGAGAACAGAGCCGTGCTCACTCATTTCTGTTTGTTCTGGCTGCTTTTCAAGCTACACTGATCAAGTTGAGTCGCTAGAAACAGACATGTAACCGTCACAAAGCTGAGTATTCTGATCTGATCCTTTACAGAAAAAGTCTGCCAATCATCAGTTTATAGAGCGTGAGAGATGACCTCCCTGAAGAGGTAACATTTTAGCTAAAACTTGAAACAACAGGTTAAATGGCATCCAGGTGAAAATGGGGGGACAGGGATAGAGAGGAGGCGATTCCAGGGAAAGCAGAGCATGTGTGAAGGCCTTGAGAGTAAATGAGCCTGGTAAGTGTGAGGAACTGAAAACAATAATGGTGAGTGTGTTTAATCTGAAGTGAGGGGGAAACTGGGCCAGGAAACCAGAGAGGGAAGAGAGGATGGAGCTCTACTAACTCCTCTGAGTGTTCCAGTTCTCAGGGCAACAGACAACTACTGATGTCTTCTAAACAGGAGAGCGACAGGACCTGGTCCGCATTTTACACGTCACCTGGGACACTGTGTACAAGTGGCCCGGGGAGGGACCCTGTCCTCCCACACCAGTGCAGTTCAAAAACATGAAGGGAGCTGAGGAGATACCATCACACAGAGAACAGCTCAATCAGGGCGCTTCTCCTCCACAATTAACCTCCCTTTTCTTCTATCAGTATATGTCATATATCATTAAAACTTAATTTTAGGGTTGCTATTGGTTGGAGAGCAACCAGCACAAATGCAGCCCACAATGCTACATTGTAGCACTGGGTTGCTTAACTGATGTCCCAGTAGTACTATTTCTAACAGACACATTTTGCAGGGCATGTCTTCCTGCTCTCCATCCTCTGCTCTGAGAACTGTCCTCTAGATGACCCCTGGGCCCGGTGTGCATCCTGCAACATGGTCAAGGTGCTGAGAGCTTGGGTGACCACCGGACCTGAATGAAGTGAGGGAAAGAGGGAAGAGAGTCTGCTGACATTGCCCAGGCATGGCTTACAGTTCTCCCTCTTGCCCAGTAACCCCGTCTGCCTTTGGGATCCAACCAGGACCCCCTCTGTCCTGTTAATACATCTTCCCTAGTGCAAAACAAACACAGCAGACCTTCTACTAGCGCAAGCTTCACCTTTCTATTGCTGCAAGGCATGATTCTCTTTAATGGTCACTGATAATGAAAAACCCTTCTTACGTAGGCCATATTCTCTAACACACAACTGTAAAATTGTACCTGTTCGTAACGAATGAGACATTTCCTTCCACGAACATGAAATTTAGTAAGACGAATTCTCTTCAAGCCCAAGCTACACCTTTGGTTAGAATTAACAACCCTCGGGCTTTGGCAACATTTTAGAACATAAGGATACTGTTAGGTCTATTAAATGAGATCTATGTCCTCAGAATAGCCACTCGCTCAAGGCAAGTAGTAATTTATGCCAGTTAAGTAGAAAGAGAATGTTGATATCATTTTGGTTAACAACTTCTGGCCCTCCACTGAGAAGCAAAATGAGTTAAAGAGATCACAGTGTTACTTGTCTTATAGAAAACATGTTACAAGTGTAAAGACTAAAATGTATTATATTGGGAAAGGGAAGAAAATGTCCAAATGGGAAAGGGAACAAAGGAGGGGGAGGGGGAAAGGAACAGAGGGACAAGAGAAATAAGAAATGGAAGGAAAAAATGGAAACAAAGCTTTTGTAAATAAAGAGGGAGGAGGGGGTGAGGGGAGGGGAATGGGAAAAAAAGAAGCAACAAGATATATCGTGTACAGGTACAAATCCCCTATAATAAATGTTATCACTACACACATCTAAAATGCACCATTAAAAATAAAATAAATTAAAAAAGAAAACACTTTATAAAGAAGGGACTCAAGTATGAGCAATACTATTATATTTTGAAAGAAAAAAATTAAGATTTACCCATTGATGACCCCATTCGAATAGCCCAGGTGTTCAGCGAAGGATTCCTTTAAAAAAGAGAGAAGAAGGTAACTTTTAAAATGCAATTATTAACTTAATGGTTTCTCTTTTAGTGAGGTCACTCTATGTATTTCTGAAGAAGAAAGGAAACAAAATAATAAAACAGTAAGAAAGTACTCATTGTTTTTGAGTGAACTAGAAATTCAGTGTCTTTGAGGTCAGATTTTTGTTCCACCAGAAATGGCTCCTGTGTGCTTCTGTCTGTCTGTCTGACCCACGGCTGAGCCGCTAGTTCTTTCTAGGGATCAAGCCACAGAAGGAGTTCAGAGTCTAAGCTAACGTAAGAGCTCAATACAAGTAAGCCACAATTAATATGGAAAACATAAATGTAAGGCAGAAAATAATGTATGAGCAATACAAATAATGGTGATCCCCAACATCCCTTCCATACCGAGCCTTCTTCCTCCCTTTACAGACAAGGCGTAAATGTACTCTATGCTCAATGTCCGGCTTAAAACACAGAACTTAGTTACTTAACTCCCTCCTTACTGATTCACAGGAAGAAATGCTGGCCTGTCCTCAGAGTTTTCTCTATTTCCACTTTATGGAAACAGGGACAAGCTGAGGGGTGACGACCAAGTCGCACTTTCACATTAGCCGTCAGCTGTCCCTGTTCTGCCTCCCTCGTCACTGCAGCTTCCCCCTGAGGAGCCCGCATCTTTCCCCTTGGGCTCTACTCTCAAACACGCTCATCGCTGGGGGAGGATCCAGCTGGACACGGAGTACACTGACCAAACCCCTCTCTGCCGTCTAGAACCCCGCTTGCGCTCTCTCCACTGCAGCCGCAGCTGCCCTTGCTATGTTTTTAGGTTCTACCGCTGTCAGCCGGAAAACAGAGGCCATGTTACGTGTCCATGGACTGTGATAAGACTAGAGCTCAGCTTCACTTCAAAAATAGTCCTTCCATTTCTCCAGAGTGAAGGTTCCCAGGGAGGCAGGGAGAACACTATCAAGACTGAACTTCTGGAATAATTTGGTACCAGCAAAGGACTGTGTAGCAAACAGAACAAAACGAAGGCGAACACACACAGCATCTCAGACCCTTAACTGCCCATACGTCCTCGTTTCTGTGACTCTCATTTCTAGGGGCAGGCTCCTCGAGATCTGTATATGAGGATGAGTGAAAACCAAAGCCTGCCGTTCTCCTGCCTGGTACCTCCAGCATACCCAGGCAGGCACTGGCAGGCCTGCTCCAGCTTGGCTTCCTCCACGACCCCGTGTGCTCCCCATGCTCCTGAAAAAAGCTGGAGGACAGACGTCATCCTCAGTCCCTTCCTTCCTGACGCGGCCAAGCATGTTTCAAAGGTGATTTTTATGATATCCAAAACGAAGTGAGACTGACATTCATTTTTCTTAATTTCTAAGTCCCTGAAAGCCATCTATAGGTCAGATTAAATATCTTAAAGCTGTTTTCCAGAAAAATGGGATGGTGGGTGATATGACCCAAATCCCTTTCACATGGACACTTTGTTTCCCAGGTCCCCCAGCTCAACATATACTCAGCACTGACTCACGAACACCTTACACCTCTTTAACACGTTAATTTACAAGATCTTTCATGTATTATTTTTTCCATTTATTATTATTTACAAGTTAATCCACCTGCCATCTCATAATCAATTATCCTCTCGCTACAAATCAAGAAGCTATAGCTTGGGTATTCTGAGTAACTCGCCCCAGGGCACAGTGACAAAGTGGCCTGTGACACGAACTCATTACTGCCTACTGGAGTGTCCTCGATCTACATGAAATAGCTGTTGCTTGTCTGGAAGATTTTAAGTGTTACTGCTGTTATCATTTCACTTGGGTCTGTAACAAAAGCCCTTTCCTACATTAAAAATACCGTTTTAATTGTACTGGGTGGCCCTCTGACGACTGATGCCCCCCGGTGTCCATGGATGCCCTCCCTCTTCTATGCCTCTAAGTGCTCTGGCTGAGGATGTCCTACCGTGTGTCTACAATGTGCTCATCTCTGTCCGCAGATACTCTCCCCAGGTTCACAAAACTCTTCTCTACGTCCACGACGTCTCCCTTATGTCCACAGACACTGTGTCTATGGATAACTTCCCCTGTGTTCTCCGATACTTTCCCCCGTGTCTAGGGAGACGTTTGCTTAACCAGGCAGACACTACCACCTCTGTCCAGACACTGTCCCCCATATCCAGCGACGTCTGCGGACCCTCGCTCTCAAGGATGAGAAGGCCACTGAAGCAGAGCTGCCAGGCTTTCTAATCGCCCGGCACAGTGGAAACAGGCCTCTAGCATACGGAGAAGGTGTGAAAGAAATACTCCAACCTAACAGGCATCACTGCCCAAAGTGAGGAAGGAAGAGAGAATATACAAAATGGAAAATATTTCAATTTTTATCCTGTGATTAACTTTTTTTCTAGAAGCTTCTCTTTATTGCTTTAAAACAAACTGGTGCAGATGATGGAGCCCTGCAGTGGTTTTCCTCTCCATCTCCTGCTGAATTTGTGGAGGAAAGCAGGCCCTATCCAGGCAAATAACTGCCCCCAGGACCACGCGCTTCTGCGGCAGCCCTGAAAATGGACCTGGCGACTGCGGCGCCTTTTCATCCCTGCTCCAGCCAAGCTCCCCTACTGGAGTAGTGAAGCAAGTTACTCATATGCAGAGAACAAAGCAGAAAATGCCCTTTCTCCCAAAAACAGCTTTCTAGAGACCTGAACATCAGAATAAAAGCCTTGATTTACATCATCACAATAGAAACGAGACAGGAGAAACATAAACCTAGTAATGGAAGAAAGCCAGTGTCTTTCACAAGCACAATATTTAAAGGACATCTTTCTCTCCAGTATTTATAAAAACATTATTTTAAAATTATTCATAGCATCCTTCTGAGGAAGATAGTGTATTTGTCATTATCTTCGATTTCAGAGCTCCTACCATAACAAGGTAATTCACAGTACTCACTCAAACCCATGTAATCAGCCTGGCTTACGCCATTTTCTCACTACTTTAAACTTTTGGTTATAAAATTCCAGATGTTCGGGTGCCTGGTGCCAATGATAATCCACGTCCAGAAAAGCCGCGTTTGTTAATTCTGCTCGGAGAATGGGCACGTCGTACTGTTTGGACTTCGATGCTCGCGCTTTAGACACGTTTTAGCTTTCTGCTTTTGCTTTACAAACTAACCTTAGCAGGATTACCACATTCAGGATCAAAATGCAGGACACTGACTTACTTCAATGTGTTGAAACATATATGGGTGATTGCAGATTTTCCTCAGCTGCATGATAGTGTTCATAAGTGTCTTTGCACCTCCTTTTCCCTGAGAAAAGAGACAAACGGAACTAATTATTCACTGATCAGCTATTTCCAATTTTTAAAAACTGGGCTTGAGGGGCTGCTGGGAGGGTCTATCTAGCTCAGTAGCAGTACTTGCCTAGAGTGTGCCAAGTCCTGGATTCAAACCCTAGTACTTCAAATCAATCAATCAATCTATCAGTCAATCACTAAAAACTGGGCTTCTCAGCGAAGGAAAAAGGGCTGCAGGTCTTCTCAGTTAGCTACACACCTTGGAGCCCAAACCTCCTTTCTGACTTACATACAACATCTTAGGACAGCTCATCCTACAGAAAAAGTGAATCTTGAAAAACTATGTCAAGTTGTTAGCTCTGTGACATGACTGTCTGCTCCTGAGGATTCTGGAAGACAGAGCACCGAACAGATGCCCCGGGAGTGAAATAGATTTCAAAACTTTCTGAAATGCCACGCGACGTGTCAGCAGAATGTGTTTTTTGCAGAACTGACGTGAGCAGAGCCAAGTCTTTGGGTAACAGGAACGCATTCCCTCTTCCTTCCTGCCTCAGGGCAGGTAACAGGTTAAGAGGTTTCCTCTGGCAGCTAAGACAGCTATAAAAAGGTCCAGTCATTTACTTGCAGAAATCAGCATTAGCAGGGTGCTTCCCAGAAGCAGTCGGTCCCACAGCACCAGAAGGTGCGTCCTGGCACCATTCGTTGCACTGGTTTCTGCAACATACCTTCTTATCCTTCTCAGAACCATCTGTGAGGAGGATGCCCTTGGCTTGCATGTGGCGATAGAGAATCTTCTGCAGAGCTGACATGTCACACTTGATCACGTATTCAACCTGGGGAAAGAGAACAAACAGGAGGCAGGTAAGAGCAGGAGAAGAGCTGTTTCAAGACGACTGCTGAGACACAGCGGCTGGCAGCACTCTTGGAATCACTAAGGCCCCTATTTCCCCTTCCTGGATTCAGGGTGGTGGACGGGCCAGGTCTTCGGAGGAGACTACGGTCTCTGCTACAGGCACCAAGGTGGTGGTGAGACCCCGAAAAGGCTACATGAGGCTGAAGCTAGGGTCATGTTTCCTAAAATTTCTCAACTTGGTTCCGTATTTGAGAGTGACTTACCAACTGCTCACCCTCAAAACTCATCAGTAGAGAGTATTTTTGTATTCCCTCTTCCTCTCAAATACTGTATACCCCTTTTATATGATCAGAAAAAACAGTGACTGGTGCATATCCTATGGGTTTTTTTGTTTTTGTTTTTTGCATAACATTTTTTACTTGGTCATGTGTAGTTGACCCCACTACCAGTCTTTATTAAAGTGAGACTTACAGCGGGCCTAAGGTGACTGTCATTAACCTCAACTCTTGACAAGTAACGAGATACAACACAGGCTAGCAGGTGAAGAAGAGGAATTAATCTGTAATTGGACAGAACTTAATGGCCATCTAAAAAAGGACAAGGTCTCCCGTGCTTCTGGTTGAATTACTGTAAAGTCCAATTTAAAATGGTTGAAGGGAATTCATGTGTTCCTGCTTTATCTCATACCTGCAATGATTTATCATACTCCTAACGCATAAAATCTGCTTTGATTATTTCCTATTATTGTTTTTCTTTATTAAAAAATCCCAAGCACACAAACATGCAATCTTCATCATAAACATCAGATTAATGTCTAGAAATCTGCAAAATGCAATTAAAAGTAAATCAGCAAGCTGCCTAATGTTTAATAAACTGATTAAAAATGATCAGGTTATTTTTAGCTCCGAGGACCAGAGAGAAGAGGTCACAGATAGAAAGAGGCTGGATACTCATCACTTTTTCTTTATAAAGAACCTGGCTGGCCAGGGCAAACAATTCATTCTGATTAATCGAGTCAGATTAGAAAAGGCTTGCTCCTTTGCAGGAGGGAAGAGCAAATAATCCAGCAAAAATTGGCTTTAGTTTATAGTGACTTTGGAGGGAGGATTAACAATCCTCCAATTTTAATAAGTAAGTATATACTTGGCAAATACGCATTTTTTGTTTGACACACTTGATTATGCTATATGTTTAAAGCACCACTCCTTTTAAATACTATTTTTGCAGCTTTCTAGAGGTATAACTGACAAAAATTGCATATATTTAACATGTAAAATGTGATGCTCTGATGTACATATGCACTGTGAAATGATTACTACTATCCTACTTTCTCAAGAATTCTCAATTCACAATGAACATGGTGAACAACTGTAGACTTTTTAACAAGCATGATGACAAAAATGATACCAACAGCCAATATTACTGAGCTCTTTCCATGTACCAGGCCCTGTACAAAATACCTTGCAAACATTTTTTTTATTTAACCCATACAAGAGCTCTGTGGGATAGTCATATTTAGCCTTCTCATTTTATAGACAAGGAATATGAGCATCAGACAGGTTAATCTACTAGTCCATGGCAGCCATTATGCAATGGTGAAGTCAGGATTTAAAACAGAGTCCATTTTTTAAAGCTGTACACTAAAGGTGATCAAGGCGTCTTCCAAGCTAATTCTACTGATGTTTGTCTTCCTCTGGGGCTTCCTGTGGCCTTGTTCACAGTTTTGTGAAGGTGGGAGAGATGAATGACACTTGTTATAAGGTGCATTAGGTGAGGGCAGATCCAGAATTAGGGACGGAACACTCAGGCCTTGCCCATCAGCGAGCTATTGCTAAGAGCCAAAGGAAGGAAGTACGAGGAGCAGGAGGTGTGAATGACGATTCCCTAGAGACTTCACGGGGGCCATGTCAGCAGTGAGACAAGTCCCTCGGGAAGACCTACCAGCTATTCTCGGAAGGTGAAGGCACCCTAACAGAAGCTGCTTTTATACACTTGATGATCACTGTTATCAGCGTCACGATCACATTTTACATTTGCTTCAGGAACCTCCTCAAACAACTCTGAACTATTTTGGCTTTTCATTTTTCCTGCAAACTACAACGGCCTTAGTTTTAGGGCTTCTTTCTAAATCCTACTGTATTTGAAGGCTCTTTTTAAAACCCTCCCCAATCATGCTATCAAGTAAAACTAATTTTCCCTTTCACTTCCCTCAAGGAAGTTGGTCATAAAGCTTGTTTGATGGCCTTCCCTTATAAGGAAGACATGCCTGGGTTCAAGGAAACCCACAAAGCCTCCGAAAGGCAGAAAGCAAATGAGCCAGGCAGCAAGAGTGAGTGGACAGTCAGATTCTCCAAGTGGTACAGGTTCCTGCTCACACTTCCCCCGGAATACCCTACACAGTCTATCCCAGGCGTATAACCAACCTCCTGACATGCACACGTATCATGTGAGAATCGGTGTCCATCCGCGTATTACACATTAATACAGCTTGATGTTTTTATTTTTAAGAGAAAAATAAATACACATGGTTGTTTTAACATTATTCTGTACCCCAGGCAATTACTAGAGAGCTCTCCCCTCTGAAACATGCTCTGGAGACTCCTGCCCTAAAGCACTGGAAAGCCTGGATTACTCATCCTGCGTAGGTTGGATGCTGCTGCCCTCCGCTGCCACACCAGTGTGTGGTGTGAGTAGACCTCATCTCCAAGGCCAAGTCTGCTGACCCCTCCCACCATGCCTTCCTTTTTGGGGGTTGCCCTGCACCTATCCCCCAGCATGAGTACAGGATAAAGCAGACAGCGAGCTAGTGGTGGCGATGAATTGAGAAAAGGAGCAGACTGAATGATCCTAATGTAGACATACAGACAAACAGAAATGAGATGAGAGAAGTTTCCAGAGTAGTAGTGCCAGCTTCAACCCAGCTGGGTGTGAGTTCAGTTCCCTAAAATGTGACGGCACTTAATTACAGCATGACTGTGAAAGTTCCACAAGACATGTGAACTCTGCAGGAAGGGAAATGTGTGACTTCTTAATGGGGGTGATTCCCCAAGAAGCTGGGCTTGGGGGATTTGTTCAAACTACGAAATAATTATCTCCTAAAAATTTTATGTTAATAAACAAACAAACCAGTCTCTGTAAGTGGGCAAATCTGGGGATTACACTGACCGAGAATCTCTTCCCATATAACCTACTAGAAGAATCTGAGCTCTATTCATAGTTTCAGCCTGCACGTTATTTTTCATTTATAATTTTTGTTCCAAAAGGGTACATTAATAAAGAGGGAGGAGGGAGTGAAGGGAGGGCAGGGGAACGGGAAAAAAAGAAGCAAGCAGATATATCATGCACAGGTACAAATCCCCTATGATGAATGTTATCATTATGTACATCTAAAGTGTACCATTAAAATAAAATATTAAAAAAAAGAAACAAACAGGTACATTATTGAACTAAGGACCCCAGACTACTGTATGTGATATACAGTATGGACACTTCGTGAACTGAGGTTTTTAAACAATACAATTCAATTGAAACAATCCAATTCAAGTTCTAGAATCTGTGGCATGAGAGAAGAACAATGGTAATGACTAATGCATTCCAAACTTTTATATCAAGAATATAACCGAACCAAGATACATCATGTACAGGTACAAAATAACCATGATAAATGGGATCATTATGTATACAATGTACCAATGCATGTTCTTGGTAAAAAATAAAAATTAAAAAAAAAAGAATATAAAACTGCTCATCTAAAGAAATCTTGTTAAATAAAGTATCTCACACAAATTATATCAAAATCAGTATAGATTTTCGGTAGTCCAACCTCTCAAATTAACCTCACCTCACATTAAACACATATTTTAATACCTTTCAACATCAATATATACACAGCAATTTGCATAGCTGGTTCTTGACAATATGAATTAACAAAGGGGAGAGGCAGTAGGGACAACCTTAAAAGGGAGTCAAATCGAAAAATCAATTTTCATTTAGCTTAAATTGTTTTATATAGTCCCTTTCCTATGAACCAGCATTCTTTCTAGTGTGTGAGGAATGGATTTCATGCCAGCAGAGTAGTGGTGGTGATGGCTGGGCACAATATATTTCCTCGCTCCTTAAGTATTCCATTAGTCTAATATTAAAACTAATTTTCTTATGCAGTAGAGATGCATTTATCAAATTGTGGCCTTCTTATACCTGCTTTGGTTTCACCAGAAGGAAATACATGTAAAGATGCTCTACAGTGTGAGACATCAGAGTAATGCAAATTAAAAGACACCAACACATCTACTGAAATGGCTAAAAATTTTTTTTAAAACTTGACAGTACCAAGTACTGATAAGAATGTGGAGGAACTGGAATGCACACACCTTGCTAATGGGACTACATTTCAGTCAGTGCAGAAAACAAAATCAAAGTTTCTTAGAAGGTTGGAGGGTCAACTACCCAACTTACCATAATACTCCTCGGTGTTTGCTCAAGTGAAATGAAAAACTATGTTCATGCAAAAACCTCTATTCACACAAATATTTACAGCAGCTATATCCATAATCTTCAAAAATTAGAAATAACCCAAATTTCCCTCAACTAAATGGACAGACAAGCTGAACTATATCCATATAACACTGTTCAACAATAAAAATGAACCAACTGTTGATAAGTGCAATGACTTGGATAACTCTGAAACCATGACAATGGCATGACAATGACAATGAGTGAAAGAAACCAGATGGAAATAAATCGCTACATGTTGTCTGATTCCACTCATTACATTTTGAAAAAGACAAAGTTTTACGGATGGACATCAGGGCAGAGGGTGTCAGGGAGCTAAGAGCAGATGGAAGCTTTGACCACAAGGGTAGCACCAGGGAAATTCTGGAAGGGTAGGTGACAGAACTGGTCTGTAGTGTGGTTGTGGACATGGGTAGCGTAACTATGCATTTGTCAAAACTCACAAAACTATACATCAGAAGGAGTGAATTTTACTATCTGTAAATTAAAACACGGAATTAAGGAAAACTTTCCTGATTCTACTTTACAAAAACACTTGCGAACAATTGCTATGGAAGTATTAGCTTATTCCTGCCATCAGCCAGTTTTCCTTTATGGATGCTCGTAAAGGTCAATAAGACAAACGTTGTTGGTGGCTATAAGCAGGTGGTAGCAGAAGAAACCTCGTTACCCTCAAGAATGGCAATTTTCTGCTTTCCCCAGCTTAAAAACATCCTAACAAGGCACAAAAAGTACAGCATGAACAGTGGTCAAATCAGATCAAAACAGCCACATATGGGACACAGAGGACCTGACTGGTCCTCACACGAGGACAAAGATGTAGGTGGGCCACAGAAGCACGATGGAGACAAGAAAACAGTGAGAAAAAACCTGAAGTGGACAAGAGAGTGGAAACAGAGAACACTTATAAACTGTTTTGAAGATCAATCTATGTTAGCCAGTTCTGAAATGAATAAATAAGATTAAGAAGTTTCATGAAATGAATAAATAAAGGTCTTCTGTTGATTACTTTTCATTTTATACCTCTTATAAAGAAAAAAAAAAAAAAGGGGAGTTTGGGATGCCCTAAAATTAGTACCGTTCTACCTCTGTAACTCTCAGCACCAGAGGGACAACCAGGAAAGAGACCAAGGCCACTGTACATGACCACTGTAAACACTCACAGTTTAATGTTTCAGTAACTCAACATCTACATGAACAGAATCGGAGTTACCCAAAGGGCCGAAACCCACAGAAGTGGAAGGTATATCAACAGCACTCAATCCCCAAGATGCACTCACCAGCAAAACAAAATACTTAAATATTTAGCCTCTTACTATGATCAGCGTGGTACAAATTTTATTCTTAATTTTGTTCTAGTAATGAACAGGGGATCAGAGAATGAAATCTCAGCAAAGTGATCAACACTGTACACCATCTTGCCAAGTACTATTTTAAAATGAACAGGATGAACCAATCTGTCCAAAAATAGTAGCTACCCAGAAAAAACACAATCATGCAAATATACGACATTTAAGAATTGGCTCATCTAAAAAAACTCAAATAAAAATATCTCATGTGACAAATAGACTATCTTTAAGAGAATGAAATTTAGACTTCAAATGTACATAGTTCCAAAATATGATGAGATACACATTAAACTGATACTCAAACACAACCTAAAACCATGGAGCTAAGGCTCCAAAGACATTCTAAATCAATGAAAACTCAGTTTCCAAAGAGAAGTCTGAGAAACAGTGTTAACAGGAATTTAATTTTGATGATGCAGGAGAAAAGCCATATCCCAGAATAATTAGATGATGTGTTTGTAATCTGTTCGACCTATTTTTCATTTATTATCAAAATGGTGACGACATCACAAACATTAAATACTGAATAAACTTTCAGGAAATCTGGAAGATACTTATTATGGCCTTCGATAAGGACACAAGTCCTAAGCACAAATCCTCATCTGCCTTACAAGCAGGACAGCTTGTAGCAGTTGCAACAGTGTACTCAACAAGGTCAGTACATTTTTAAAAATCTAAATTTAAAATGCATCGAGACCCAATGAATTGGATAATTTTGTAAAATCTTCCCAAAAGCTTTTGAGAACCAGGCTGAAAATGCTGTAATTTCCCTTCTCTCTCTAGCTGTATCAAACAAAAAAGCACATTAGGGTATTTTCAAGATACCTGCAACTAAGACAGAAGCCTGCTGTTCCAGGGTCGGGCATTTCAAATGTAATTTGCAGGGGTAAAATAAAAGCCCTACAACCTTTGCTTTGGCAACATGTTTTTTGCATGCCTGTAATCCCTGTACTCAGGAGGGTGAGGCAAGGGGACTGCGAGTTCAAGCCAGCCCAGGATGCACAGCAAGTTCAAGGCCGTTCTGGACTTCACAGTGAGACACTGTCTCAAAAAAAACAAAAACAAAAACGTACTTTTTCTGGAAGCTGAGATTCAACTTCTTTCTTCAATCGCCTCAATAAAAACGGTCTCAGTACTTTGTGCAGACGCCTGATGATTAGTATGGTTTCTTCTTCATTTAAGTCCACCTACAAAGGAACATTAGATGAATGTGAGTTTTTTTAAGGCTATTTCATAAAATAAAGCATTATGTATACTTGTTGTATGTTTCAATGCAAAAACAAAATGCATTAAAACCAGGCTTACGCTGGCCATACGCACCTTCCAAGTGTTTTTGCACCTGCCCACTCTAAAAGGCTGTCATTGTCTTAATGCCGTGTTCTCTGGAAAAGGGTCCAGGAACCCAGGTCTAGATCAGTAGCGTTAAACAGCCTCAAATTTTATGGCAGATGACTGGAAATATAGGCCGAATGAGTGGACAAGTGTGGTGGCACACACCAGTAATCCCGGCTACTTGGGAGGCTGAGGCTGTAGAACCATACATTCAAGGCCAGATCAGGCAACCTAGTAAGACCCTTTCTCAAAGCAAAACTTAAGCAATAATGGAGAGGTTCTGACGGTGTAGCTCAGTGCGGGAGCACTTGCCTAGCACGCATGATGGAGCAGACCCTGGGCTCAATCTCTAGCACAGCAAAACAAAGCAAACAATTAAAAAACCCGTATTGAACACTGAGACGGAAGAAGAGAGAAGAAAGGACAATAGTCATGGTATCCCTCCTTCAGGCTGAAGACTTCAGTTAGGCCTTGACTTCGGTTGTCTCAGAAATGTAATGAGAGAACAGGGCTTGAAAAAGGAAAAGAGGAAGCACAGAGTAGAACCCATTCGTGCCGGTGGATTCCTAAGTCCCTCTATACTGTAACTCGTTTCTTTCTGCCTGCCCTAATTTCATTCGAGTTTAGTCCTAATTAGAAAATCCTTTACTTTTCTTGTTCCCTTTCCTATATGAACCTCCAGGAGGCAGGACCGATTGACACTACTGTCTACCAAAGGGAAACCCAATTAACGACCCACAGATGGCAATGTGCCTGCAAGGTACCTCAGGATCACAGGGCCGAAGAGTTCAAACATAAATGTCCCTAACGCATTCTCACCGACCTTTCACTCCTACAGTTAAGGGACCGTGCATTTTTTCATAAGTGAGTTCTAAGAGAAAAGAGCTGAAGGAATAATAAACCTGAAAATGGCTACTCCAGGATTTCAGGAGTATTTCTGTACACACGAAATGAAGGCTCACACTAAAACCTGAAAAAAAAAAAAATGTGTGTGCAGGAAATTCCATGTAAACCAGTTTGGTTTAAAACTCTTTATGGAAATACTTTGGGGGGAAAGTTAAGTTTATAACAAGGAAAGATTTGTTTCAGTTTTTATTTAGTTGGTCGAATAAGTCTGGTTCAATTATTCAACAAATATATCCACATTCATCTTCCCTGTAGCCACTGGGGTTAAGTGTCGCACCAGGCAGGAGCACTCTCTAGGGGCCTTGGGACCTGCTGGGAAAGGCAAAGGGGTTAGAACGCCCCTCCCGCACCTCCAGGTTCAGAGGGGACAGTAATAATGGGATGAGACCACAACCGCCCCTGACTGGCTTCATAAAGAAGCAACACCGTGACCGGCCCGTGAGCTCACTGTGGCCCTGATGTTCTCAGCTCAGGCCCTTTGGTCTGGAGCAGGGAAAAAAACAAAAGTTAGAGGAAGTACCCTTTCGCCAGTCATGGCAAATGGCGCATTAAACCACTGTTCAAACGTGCTGCAGCTCTTGAAAATTGTGGGGAGGAGGAAGTTGAGGAGGGCCCAGAGCTCAGGGAGCTTGTTCTGCAGTGGGGTCCCAGTCAAGAGGATTCTTCTGGGGGCCACATAGTGAGTGTTCAAGACCTGAGTCAGCTTGCAGTGGTGATTCTTCATTCGGTGGCCTTCGTCCACGATCATATATTTCCACCGAATCTGTAACACAAAGAGGAAGGACCAACAGGCGGTGAGGAAGGGAAAACACAACAGGCAAGCGGGAGTGCACAAAACCAAAGAACCCACATTTGGTACACGATATGGTGTGATACTCCTGAAGATAAAAGCACCTCAACAGATAAACTATTTCTCGGGCATGACGGAACGTGTAGAACATCGAGTAATAATGGGACATTAAAACAACAATATTCCTTAAAGCACATGTGATTCCAAGTCATCCATTCACAAGGAAGGAAATTTGAGCCCAGAATAAAATGGTTGAACCTGCACTTGGTCCTGCGTCTCCTCAGCCAATACTCCCTTTATTTTCACTGAGTCATACAGCTATTACAGATTTCCTGGCTACACTGCTGCTGTTCACACTAAATGCAGAATACAGACATCCACTGGAAACGGAAGGTAATGACTGATTTTTCCAAGATGGCACGAGCAGGCGTCTGCAGCTGAAACACTCTTGGCTTCAAGCCTTCTCTTCCACTACGCTGGCCAGCTACCTTTAAGGCTTGGCTAAGTGTTTCATTTGCTTTTGTTTGAATGAGTTGCTAACACGGATGAGTTGAAATGTTTCACATAAAAATCTGAACGTCCAGCATCTTTTAACAAAAATTAAACCACGCAACTTGGCTCCCACAGTTCATGTATATCCCTTACCTGCCAGGTCTAGGACCCCATTTTTTTTTAATTTTAAAACAAGAACATGTATTGATATTTTACATATAATGGTTACAGTCATCACATTTATTTTGTACCTGTACATGATGCATCTTGGTTTCCCCCCCTCTTCCCCACCCCTCCCCTCTGTTCCCTCCCTCCCTATTTACAGCAGGTTTATTCATCATTTTCCATATTTTCCCTTTCCTTTTTCTTTCTTTTGTTGCCTTTCTGCTTTTCCCCTTCTTTCTTTCTAGTACTCCTCTCCTTTGTATATTATCTTCCTTTTATATACTATCTATTACACCTCTTTGTCCTTATTTACAGTTATGATTTCTCATATGAGACAATTCGATGTGTACTCATGAGTGTCTGATTTATTTCACTTAAGAGTATGTTCTCAAGGAACATCCATTTATATACGAATGACTCTAGTTTATCCTTTTTTATGGCAGTGTAGTACTCCATTGTGTAGAAAAATCACATTTTCTTTAGCCATTCATTGGTTGTTGGGCATTTAGGTTGTTTCCAAGACTTAGCTATTACAAATTGTGTTGCTATGAACATGGTGGTGCATATGTCCTTGTGGTATGACGATTTTAATTCTTCTGGGAAGATCCCCAGTAGGGGAATAGCTGGGTCAAATGGAACCTCCAGTTACAGTTTTTTGAGGAATCTCCATATTGATTTCCACAGTGGCTGGACCAGTCTACATTCCCACCAACAGTGGAGGAGGGTTCCTTTTTCCCCACAGCCCCGCCAGCATTTGTTATTGGTTGATTTTTCCATATACGCGGTTCTTTCTGGAGTGAGGTGGAATCTTAACATTGTTTTGATTTGCATATCTCAGATGACTAGTGATGGTGAACATTTTTTCATATATTTATTTGCCATTTTTATTTCTTCGCCTGAGAGATGTTTATTCATTTCAGTTGCCCATTTTTGGATTGGGTCTTTAAATTTGAGAGGTTTAATTTTTTTGAGTTCTTTGTATATTCTAGATGTTAGACCTTTGTCTGATGGATAGCTAGCAAAAATTTTTTCCCAGTCTGTGGGTTTTCGCCCTACTCTTTTGGTGATTTCTTTTGCTGTGCAAAAACTTTTCAATAGCATG
>PVJO010005091.1:0-102363 GCA_004026905.1 Hystrix cristata | reverse complement strand
TTTGCAACCAAGAGTAAATCCAGCCTAAAAAACCTAATGCGTGGAATAGGGAAGACAGCTGATCAAACTTTACCCTGTCCCCAAGCCTTTAAAAACATTTTTGAGCTGGGCTCCCTATTCCTTAAAACAAAGGGCATATACAAGTGATCTGTAATTGCTAATCATAAAAACAGGATTATAATTGGGAGGTTTACTAATTAAAGTTCAAAGAAGAGCTTGGCATTTTCAGCACACGCTATAGTAACAACTTTCTCAACAATACTCATTTATTTCACAATTATTTCATATTCGTTCAACAAGTAATTATTGAGTTTCTACTATGTGACAAGCCCCGTGGTAGGTGCAGAGTTACAGTGATGAGCAAGATAGACATGGTGCCACCCTCACACAATTGATCATCTAAAGATTAGGGAAGCATTTAAAGTGATGAGTTAATACAGGGGAACTCTCCAAGTGATGGTTAAATGTAGAGATCCACTCACCCCCGAAGCCTTGCCCCACCTTCCCCCTGGAAGGTCTGTTTGCTGAGCTGAAAGGAAGGCATCACACTCCCAAACACGGACGCATTGAAAGGAAAACCTGGCAAAATGATTGTGCAGGTAGAGGCACTGTCTGTAGGAAAGTCCTGCGGTTTTCAGCATGGAGTTGCCAGGATTTAATCACCTTTTTCCACCTCACACACTTCTCTATCCTCCTCTGCCTCCTCCCCTTCATCTCTCCTGGAGGCCTCAGCAGGAATTCTGTAAGAGACTCGATGGCCCAGGAGATGGTTTCTCCCTTCTCCTATATCCTGCATTCTTGTCCTCTACACCCCACTCTGTTCTATCCCTTCAGGTTCTCTGCGTGTCCTGGCTTCTGCCTGCCCACCCTGCCAGCTGACCAGCACCCTGTCTTGTCCTCCAGGCTCTGAGCACCTGTCATTTGCACTAACCTCCGTGATTTCCAACACATTGCTTTGTTCTATGGACTCACTGTGCACCAACCTGTAGTCCCACTGGCCTACAAGTAGCTAAAAGGACTCTAAAATAATTCGATGGTTTTCTGGCCCTCAGCCTAGACTTGCCTGGTACCTAAATAAAGGCTGCCATTAATATAATGGTAATAGTACCTTCTGGCTCAAAATTGTCTTTGCAAAAAAGAAAAAATTGCCACATTGGTATTTCATCTACCCCAGTCTTGCTTTTCCTTTTCTCATATAACTTTAAAACAAAATAACACAAGCTTCAGAAGAAAAGCTTAAGCAATATAGCATTTGGTGAAGTAGGACGTGAAAGCCATCTAATGAGTCTCCCTCGGCCCCTTCCCAGCAGCAACCATGTCACCAGCTGGCAGTGTAGCCTCCAACCACAGGGACTCACTATGCCCAAAAAGCAGAGCACCAGGATTCAAACCTGGGACCCACTACTGATTAGTTGTAGACTTTGAGCAACCCAGCTAACTTCCCTATGCCTTAGGCTTAGTGTATTTATCAATACAAGTAAGGTAATAACAGGTCTTCCTCATGGTGTTACTGGGAAGAAAAAAGCTAAAAATGTCAGTAAAGCACTTAAACACTGACACTTAGTTAAATGTTAAATAAAAGTAAATAATCATTACCTTTTTTTAAGGTAACACTATGTATTTCCATAGTGCGAATGTCTTTAGTTATAGATTCACCAAATGCCTGTTACTCCAAATGCCTGATCCAACATTAAGAATGAATTCTTAAAATTGGGGAAACTTGGAAAATCCATAATGTATGGTTTGGGGTTTCTTCTTTGGGATCCAGTGACATTGCTTGCACAGCATCCACATGTTTGTGTGCTGGCTCGAAGAGAATGTGAATTGTTTCCTAACAAGTCCTTTCTTCCTGCTTGGGGACATCATGTTCTCAAACCAGGGTTTTTTTTCCCCAGCTCTTTGTCCTGGTTGGCCAGCATCCTGCATAACAAACCTGTTTTGAGCTGAGATTACTACCAGTTAGAACAAGAGCGGTTTTTTCTCTGCTTTACACCGTGCTGGGCTGGCAAAACCCTCATTTCTCAGCAGCTTACAGTGACCGCAAAGTGCCTTTGTTTGAACAGTCCTCTTTCCTAGAGGAAAAAAAAAAAGAAATGAAGCAACATAGGCCATATGGATCTAAATTGAACACAATTTTCCTGCCACTTAATTTCCCTTACACAAAGCGCGAACAGCCTTCTGGGAATACTTGCCAAGCAGCGCCTGGAGTTTTAACCATTCAACAGCCGTTAACCATATTGAGTCTCATGGGGTCCTGCTCCCCGCCCACCACTGAGGAACCCAACAGAACCACCATTTACCCTGGAAAACGGTCCTGAAAGTAGCACCAACCAAGCTTCTCCAGTGAAAAGCAGACCACAAGCAACGTTAACAACTACATGAGGCGAGCTTTGATCTGTAGATGCAGATGAAAGAGAGAGAGAGAGAGACTGATCCAAAATAGCCTTTCGGAAGCAAATTTCCCGTCTCCCCCAATTAAGATGTCCATTCCTCCGTTGTCCCCTCTTGTTAGTGGTGTGCTATCTCCATTAGCAATCATGGCAAGTCAATCAAAGGCAGATCAATAGAGGGTGGGATTTCCAGACTTTTTTTTTTTTTTTTTGCCTTTGTATCTAGTTAGGCCTCAGGTCAAGTTTACACTATAATGGGTCTTATACCCACCCTGACTCTAACATTTCTGCTGAATATTTTGTAGTTGAACAAAGCATATTGGGAATATCTGGAACTGTGTTAGCACTCAGTAGAGGACACACGTGCTAACAATGCTATGTACGAACTGTGTGCCCTTGAGCAAGTCACTTAATCTCACTAGTTTATGTCATCTGTTAAAAGGGAAAACTAATACTGAATGCATTGTGACCATTAATCCTGATACGTCAGCTTCATTGGATTAAGAAACATCTAGCAGATTAGTAAAGCACACTCCTGGGTGTGTCTGGGTGGGTCGAACTTGGGGTACTATATATCTGTCCCTGGCTCTGCTTCCTGGTCACCGTAAACTAAGCAGCTTTGGTCCACTACATCCTTCTACCAAGATGTCCCTGCCTTGGAGTCAGCTGGCCATGACTGAATCCACTGTCCAAACTGTGAGTTAAGCTAAACCTTTTCTCCTTTACGAGTGTCAGTTATGGCGTCCAGCAACAGAAAAGCTAAGTAATACGTGCATAGTTCTAGTGTATAGATTAAACAAGAGCTGTGTTATAGGTGCTCAGTGCTATTGACGCCTCTTAGGTACTCCACAAATATCTGTTGGACAGATGAAGGGGCAGTGAATAGAGACTTTCAATTAAATGTGACCCATTGACACTTCTTGCAAAACGAAGTGCTCCAAAACATAATGGCTAAAAAAATATAAACTATATCATTTGCTCACAATTGTCTGAATCATAATCTGGGCGGGGCTCAGGTGGGTACCTCTTCTGTTGGTATGAATTGAGCTCACTCAATTGTACTAGGCTGGTAGTTGGTGTGTCTGGGACTAGGCTCTGCTGGGATGGTTGGCTTCTCTCCCCACATGGTTTCTCACCATACAGGAAGTTAGCCTTTGCTTCTCCTCCCGTGGTCTCGGGGTTCCTAGTGGCCAGAGGGTAAGCCCCAGTTCAGGAGCCTCCCATCTGCTACCATCTCACTGACAAGTCATACGGTCAAGCCCACATTCAAGGCAAGAGAGAACTATGCCAGGTCATGGACATCTGGATTCAGTGGGGACATCAGTGCTACAGTCTTACTGTGATCTCTGAGGCACATTTACTGATTTTGCCATTTTTTCCAATCAAGAGGATCTATGTTTCTATTTCCTTTTATTGAGAGAGAAGCTTTCCAGCAGTGCTGATAAGATCAAAGTGCTATCAAAAGAAAGAAAAGAAGATGAGTGAGTGAAGTTAACTTAGCGGACCAAACAGAAAACAAACCCTGACATGGTGGAAATAATTTCCATCTTGGAGTGCTTGGTTTAGTCAAGCTATAATTATGATAGTAGGCTGTAGACATTAAAGATCTGAAGAAAGTTCCCTTACATCTATCTTTCTAAGGAAAGATATACTGAACGGCCAGAAAACAGGAAGATATGGAAACCAGGAAACAAAGATGCCAAATATTATCTTATTGTCCTGCAGCTGCAAACTCACACTGCTCTGCTCTGCCCTGCCATGCTGGGCAGAAACTGCAAGTCCCTCTTCATGTTGGCCAGCTGGCTCCCTTGTAAGCTCTGTTAGTAAGGAGGCCTGGAGAGGGAAGGAAGGACTATTACTTCCTGTCTGCTTGCAGTTCCTGACAGCATCATACTGACAATTCTTTCTCACTCTGGGAGAAATAATTC
This sequence comes from Hystrix cristata, assembly GCA_004026905.1. NCBI lineage: Eukaryota > Metazoa > Chordata > Mammalia > Rodentia > Hystricidae > Hystrix > Hystrix cristata. The sequence continues at coordinate 98,045 of PVJO010005091.1, read as the reverse complement.
TTTTCTATTGCAACAGTTGGATTCCATTGTTACAGTTTTCCCAACATTTGCAGAATCAATTTCTCGTGACTTTTGGAAATACCTACTCCAGCAAGATCACCCCCTTCTTTGGTCTGTTAGGCATAATTTCTGAAGGCTAACTGATATGCGGGGTGTCCAACACAGATAAAGATGAACCCCCAGGATGATGGTGAAGGGAAATCCCAGGATGAAAGTGGTGCACCAGGCTGGGTGATTTCTTCAATCGATAGCTCCTATTGGTGATCTTCCTGTATCTACGTTCTGTGCAAAATGACTTTTCAATTCTTCCATCAAGACATGGAGTCTATTTTTGGACTCCTTTCTCGGCCAGAACTTTTATTTATTTGGCAGTAGACCATGATGGAAGTTACAGTGTGTCAGTCCCAATCCTGGTCTCAATAGACCCTGAGTATTTCCTTTCTCTCTCTGGGATTCTTGTCTCCACCCTGAAGTCCATGCTAACCCTCCTGAGGATCAGAAATCACGACATAGGGCACCTAATAGCTGGCTACCCCTCTCCCCCAGGAAGCGGAGTACTCCGCTGAGCTGCAGTTGACTGCTGATGCCTGACAGAGTCCAGGCAAGACCAGGAGAACCATCCAGGTGAACTGAGTCGGAATTCCCAACCTGCAGAACTGTGGGTTAAATAAATGATTGCTCTTTTCATCCCTAAAATCTGAGGGTGGTTTGTTACGCAGAAATAGTTAAGGGATACAGAGGCCTAGAGAGTAAGCGGTCCACGTCGGAGCAGGAGGACAGTGGAAGGCTTATAGATGGAAGTGTTCTGAAGAAAAGTTACTATTTACTCTTATATTCACAGAAAGGTTACTTATTATCAATAAAGTTGTATGAGAGTTAAAAAAACATAATCATAATATTCTAAATGTGTCATCTATGAATAGTATTCACATGGCCATAATAAAGCAAATGCCAAAGATCGCTTTCAGCCCAGCCTATGAAATATAATGACATTGGCAGGTTCAGAGGAGAGCCCTCAAGTGTACCTGTGTGACGAAAGGAGGACAAACCCAAATCCCGCCTTCCTTCCTCAGAGGTCAAGGACTAGCAGAATAATGAGATTTGTTAGGGCACGGAGCTAAACCTCAAAGGAACAGCTGAAGGCTAGAGGCCTTGATGGAGAGCAGCAGCTGGTGAAGTGAGCTGGGCCAAAGGATAGGCGGGTGCTTACGGTAAGCCTGTGCAGGAGACTCCGGCAACCTAAAATTGTTCGCTACAGACAACCCCCAACTCACTGGTTCACTTTACGCATACAAATTTTTAACTTTACAGTGGCGTGAAAGCGATGTGCATCCCGCAGAAATATACTATACTTCAGACTTTGAATTTGGATCTTTTTCTGGGCTGGTGATAAGATTCTCTCTCCCCACCTGGGCGGCAGCATCAAGCCAAGATCCCAATCAGCCGCGTCACCACGAGGGAAGATAGCTGATACTCTCCTGCCTACTGCATTGCTAATCTGTGATATTTGGTAGGTGAAGTGTGTTAAATGCATTCTGAGTTACGATACTTTCAATTTACAATGGATTTATCGGGACATAATCCCATTGTAAATTGAGGACCACCTGTATATGTATAGCAGACAAAAATAAAATTAAAATTAAAAAATAAATGGATTTTGGTTTTGCTTCTGTAGTGAAGGCCAATTTGCTATTGTAAATTTGACCCTTGCACCTTGGTTTCAGCGGTCTTACCTTTTCTTGATGCTGTTTTCCTAGTGGAAATGCACACAGCAGTCATCAGTAATTCTCATCAAATCACTTGGGCACCTGTCCCCACATCCAGCCACCCAGTCTCTGATCCCTAAAAGTGGGAGTCTACCTCTCCCCTTCACCACGCCGCTGGACAAGCACAGGGTGCCATCATCCCTCGCTGGGACCACAGCAGCATCTCGCCAACCAGTTCACCTACTGCTCATCTTCTTGTTTCTTTCAAACGAGCTTCACAGCATTGCCACAATGAGCTTTCTACACGAGCTGTCTATCTAAAATCCTTCACTCGTTTTCGCTTTGTCTTTGGGACACAGTGTAAACTCTTTACAATGGCACAGCCCTTCATGCTCTGGGCCTGCTCTCCCTTCCAGCCTCATCTCTTGCCTTCTGTCAAGTGTCTCCAGCCACCCTGAGCCTGTTGCACCCCTCATTTTCATCATGATCTGTTTGATTGCCTGGAAGTTTATTCTGTGTTCTGGCAGACGTTTTTGGTTGTCTATTCAAAATCTACTCTTTTCTTTCTTTTTGCCAGTGGAACCCTGAAAATCCCTTAGTCTCAGGGAAGGTAGACACGAGCCCTGGTCAGGAGGTGGGTGTATAACCCAGTTTTAAGCTAATGATTTTAAAAAAGAATTCTCCATGAGACATCTGGGAGTAGTCTTCCTCCTGTGTAACAGGAAGGGATGCGAGCAAAGGCTCTAAGCCCCAGGAAGTGGCTGGGACATGTGGACCTTCTTCAGACCGGAAGGAGGAAGGAAAAGGATGCTGACCAGAATCCTAGCTTTCTACGTCCTTCCTAGGCCCAACACTAGAATTCACTTACCACCAAAATCCACTGTTTGCATAATAAGCTATGACAACCTGGATTTCTGTTAGTGGCAACTGAAAGCACTTATGCCAGATACACCTACCCCCCTCCCCAGACTAAATCCTGCTTGTTTTGCAGGGCTCAGCAAAGTCGCCCCCTGAACCGTCTGGACCAGATTAAACTTCTGCCCAGCATATGCACCTGGAGCTTCTTCAATTATAGCAATGTAGTTAAAAGCATTGGCTCTGAAGCCAAACCATCCATAGCCCAGCTTAACTACCTGTAAGTCGATGACCTTGACAAGTTACTAATCTCACTGTGCCTCAGTTACCTCATCTTTTAAGTGATGATAAGAATATTACCGACCTTATCAAATTGACACAGAGATTAAATGAGTTAATGTATGTCGTGTACTTTGCTCCTAATAACTATTCAATTAATGTTTGCAGTTGTTAGCACAATCTTCACCACACTCTTACCACAACAGCCTAATAGTCCTGTCCCAAGGTAGATCATAAACTTCACAACGGCAGAGGCTGCACCTGTCTAATTTACTGGCATACCATTAAGGCTAGCTGGCTTAGAAACACTTCCCAGTAAATATTTATTAAGTGAACGAACATCATCACAGCATGTAAATAGTATAGGAAAAGCCAAACATTACCCCAATTGGAAAGGGTTTTTGTTCACGTAAAGCCAATGAAGGGAGTTAAAAATCAGCAATTTAATTCTAGATAGCTACTCTGGAAAAATTTCCATTGTTGGCTCAAAGGACAAAATACCCATGTGTTCATAAGGCCCCAGGCTAGCAAGCTTCACTGAATCAAGAAAAAAATCACCAGACCGGCCAAAAGACATTCAATACCAATTGTCCATATGCATTTCACCTCGGCCTTGTCCAAATCTGGCCTTCTAAAGACAGAGTCTGTAATCAAAGATAGGATGTGGGAAATAAAAATGGATCAGAGTACACCAATTTCTGGTAACTGTTCTTCCAACGTCTTTCTTCCTTCATTTCTATTTACTGTGATTTTTCTTGTCACTCGCGGGTAGAAGGACAACTCCTGTTGTCTGGGCTTTTGACTCATCCTTATCATTTTTTTGGCTGGAACCTCATGACAAAGTTATTCTTCATGTATGTGGGTGTGAAAGTTAAGAAGAAAAAGTAGTCCAAGAATGATAGTATATAAGTATTTTTTGGGAATGTGCAGTTTTACTCCCTTGCGTCTGCCAGGAAAGACAGGAGAATGTTCCCTGAGTTTTCAGAAGGCTTCCACCATCGATCCTCTAGATAATTTGCTTTCTTATCTCTTTCTTTTCCCTTCACCTTGAGCAATTATGGCATCTTTCTTTATAGAAGCTTAGTAATTGGAAAACAGGTTTACAACTGGTTTTTCTTCCTTAAAGACTTTTTTCCTATCAACCTTAGCACAGAGAGAAAGAGAAGAGAAAGAAAAATTTATGCATTTTACTGGGATTTGGAGGCTGAAAATTGGGTTTATTAACATTCACATTTACTACATTTCAGGAAGGAACTTGAAGGGCACAGGAATTTGATCTTTTGGATAATATAGTGCTGAAAGTCACATGAATGATTTTCCTTAAAAATATATTCTGAAAGGACTTGTGGGCATCTGAGTTGATTTTAAAGCACCTTTGTGACGGAGTGTCAGTTACAAGGATCACTCCACAACAAGGAGAAATAATGACACCAGTACTGATGACAGCTCACATTTATCAAGGATTGTACTAAGCACATTATTTCATTCTCTCTCAATAAATCCACGAGGTAGTTCTTGCTCTAGTTGGAGTACGGTTTGTTCCTTGCAGTTCCATTCAGTCCCCATTGTGAGCTATTAAAATGGTGGAAGCTTAATCCAATTATGGTGTTTCTAGGATCAGCCTTTGGGAAGTGATTAGGATTAGATGAAGTTGTAGGAGCAAGCCCCCGTGATGAATGCTGGTAGCTTTGTAAGAAGAAGAAGAGACAAGAAGACACAGACACACGGGTGCTTCTTGTTTTTTGCCTTATGATGCCTCACACCACCTCAGACTCCACCCAAAAAAAAGTCATTGCCAGAGGGCTGGGGATTTAGCTCAGTGATTAGAGTGCTTGCCTTGCAAGCACAAGGGCCTGAGTTCGATCCCCGGCACCACCAAAAAAAAAAAAAAAGTAATTGCCAGATATAGCCATTTGCCCTTGGGCCTCCCAAACCATGACCCGAAAGGAACCACTTTTCTTTAAAATTTACGCAGTCTGTGGTATTGTGTTATTAGTAACAGAAAATGGACTGACAGACCTAGTAGGATCACACTTTCAAAAAAAGGAAACTAGAGCATAGAGAGATTGAAAACAACTTGGCAAGATCATGGAGCTAAGCAATAGCGGAGCCAGTACCCCACACTAGGTCTACCCCAGTGCCCACGGTCTTAACCACCATGGCAACAGGGCGATCTGGGGGACGCACGTAGCAAGCACCTTTAGACGTTATCTGGACCCACTTCAGAGATATCTCCACTTTTCTCAGGGCTTCTCCCATCTAAGTGCTCATGTTTTGAGAAACTTGGTTTTGATTAAAGAGGTAGCCACAGAGAATATAGGCAGGCATGCAAAGTAGAGCCGGTACGTACCCTCCGCTTGCTCCAGAAGTATTTATAACAGACAATGTGATTGGGCAGGTATTATATTTTTAAGCACGTGTTGTGGGAGTATATCATACGTTTTTCTCCCCCTCTGGCCACTGTAGGCATCTCAGGTTTTAGTTCCTATTTCAAAGCCAGAAGTTTAGTCTAGGGATTGTTTACTCCAGGGCTTTTGTTTCATTGGATTTTTTGTTGTTAGTTTATTTATGTCGTTCTGTTGTCTCCTTGTGAACCTAATGTCCGATTATCTATGTATCAGTTAGCTTTCCCTAAGTTATATTTCACTGACAAGTACTATCCCAATTTTAGCGGCTGACAACAAAGTTTTACCTCTTGCTTAGATTACATACCTCTATGAATTGACCATGACCCTGTTCTGTTCCCTCTTTGCTTGGGTTTATGAATAGAGGCAGCTTCCATCTAGGATATGCCAGTTTCTCAACAGAAGGAAAAGAGAGATGGAAGAGAGCCGGGCTCATCCTGTAATCCCAGCACTCTGGGAGGCTGCAGAAGAATTGCAAATTTAAACCAGCCTGGGCAATTTATGACTTAGCAAGACTCTGTCTCAAAGTAAGGAGTGAAAGAGGGCTGGCAATGTAGCTCAGTGTGAAGGCCCTAGGTCCAATTCCCAGTACAACAAAAAGAAAGAGTGGGAGTGAGAATGAGGGAGAGACAGACAGACAGACAGACACGTCACGCAATGTCTTGTTACTTCCAGGTTTCTATTTGGGAGAAACATACCACTTCCAGCTCCGTCTTGCTGAACAAAGCAAGCAAAGCAAGTCACGTGGCTAAGCCTGAAGTTGGTGGAGTGTGAAGTATCGTTCTCCATTGAAAAGAGAACCTGAGACGGGCTAACAGTTTGAACAAATAAAACAGTCTTCTGAATCTACTTCCTTCTAGTCTTTTGGGGGGTAAAATAATTTTTCCTGATTTCCAAATTAATATCCATTTATTATAAAAAGGTCCAGAAGTACAGAAAATGTACTGAATTTTAAAAACTCAGCCCATGTCTTGCCTTCTCAGGTACCTGTTCTTCATAGTCACACTCTCTCCTTCTGGTCCTTGTTTTAAGCCTGCTTTTTCCTTTACGTAATTAAGATTACTCTGCAGGTTTTCATGCCTTAATACTGAATCCTAAGTAGTTTCCTACACCATTAAAATAGCTTTGTAATACTTCATCCTATGGCTCCACAAACTTTAATTCGTCGGTTTCCACATTTAATTCATTTTCTAAGTTTTAGTATTGTGCTTATCTTTGTGGATAAAATTGCATCCACATTTTGGAGTATCTTACTTGTTAGGAGAGATGACTAGAAGATGAATCTTTTCATTTTTCAGATGAAAATACAGTATGGTAGTTAAGAAGGAAGCATGCTAAAATATAACACTCATGATCAAAAGGAGGGCTAATACCAAAAGAGAATTGGAAAGGAAGGAGTATAGAATTTTAAAATGCTCCCTCTGCCAGCCTCTGCCTGAGCCTTGCAAGCCAGGGTGATGCCAATACCAGTCAGCTCTACGGGCACTTCCCTGTGTTTCTAACACCCATGATAACTGAGTTCTAAAATCTTCAGTAAGCAAATATACCTCTAAATCCTGGGTTTAAATATGGTCGCTAGTAACTGAGTCTATAAGATGGGGAAAAATGAAGAATATTGGGTTTCTCAATGTCTGTTTGGGTTTTAGGACCCAAAATCTAGATGGAAGTAAATGTGAAGTTTTGCCTGAGAATTACCCTCTGTACGTCATGGGTCCGCCTCTCAGCCCAAGGCTGGATGTAGGTGCCATTATAACTTTACAGATAAGAGACAGAGACCCAAGGAGCTGGGAAAGCCTGTGCAAATCACACAGCTCAGGTAGTGGGGGCCACCAAGGCCGCATTCCCAGCTGTCAGGCTGCAGGTCCCACCTCTCCCAGTCACTAGCTCCGGCTTCTCCTCGGGTCCTTTTCTGCCTGCTTTGCAGGCAGAGGCTCTTTCCACGGTCTCCTTCCACCTGGCTATCTCCGGGATCCTTTCCTCCACTTAGCGGCCTTTCCCCTCTCCACTCCTGCACTGCCCTGCACACCAATTCATCCCTGTAACCAAGGACAGAGCCCAGTGGAGAAGACCGAGCACGCGGAGGCTGGCCTGCCCTCTAGGCCATTACTGTCCTGAGGGGCCGCGTGGCCTTGGACGTGCCTTTCCTTTGTCTCGGCCTCTGTAGTCCCCCAGTTCTGATAGCAGAGATTTTGGTGTGACCGTGGGGATAACGCAAAGGCTTGAGATACATTTCGTCTGAGTGATAGTTGTCTCCCCGCCGCTGCCACGATGGGGTCAATGAAAAATAATAAAGAGGAGCTGAAGTCCGTTTCCAAAATTCCAGAGATGGGAGTGGAGATGTGTGTTGAGAGTGAGGTGGGCAGCCTCAGCCTCCAAACTGTCAGGGTCGGAGCGAAGACATCGCGGGGTCAGCCTTGGGAGATCCAGTCAGATGTGGGCTGCCAGCAGGGACGGAAGTTTATTGTCCTGCAGTTCCGGCAGCTGAAAGTTCCAGGCTAAGATCCTGGCAGGGCGTAGTTTCTTCTGAAGGCTGTGGGGAAGGATCTGTTCCAAGCCTCTCTCTGGGGCTTGTGGGTGGTCATCTTCTCTGGCTGTCTTCACATCATCTTCCAACTCTGCGACTGTCCCTGCATGCAAATTCGCCCTCTTATAAGGACACTAGCTGTATTAGGTTAGCATCCACCCTAAAGAACTCATGATAACTCAATGACCTTTATAAAGACCCCATCTCTCCTCAAACTTGCATTCTGGGCTCCTGGGGATTAGGAATCCAGTATTTCTTTTTTTAGGAGACACAATTCAACCCCCAATGATGTGTATCTTTCCATACCTGTCATCAGGTCTCAAACACATCCAGTCCACATGTTTGTGTGTGCCCAGATACACTTGCTCATTAAGATTTAAAACCCTCCTGAAGGATTAAAACTCAGAAGCAGGGAAACAGTGGGTGATTTGGAGAAAGGGTCCCCAGATTCCTATGTTGTCATCTCACTGGGCAAATGCCATTTTGCATACGCAGCTGCAAACCAGGCCCACTCAGTTCATCTGAGTGTGGTGCGTGAACTAAAAGAGTAGGCTGTGACGTGACACCAGTCCGCCTCAGCATTTACACACTTTGCTGCCTCAGGTAATTCACTGACCCTTCCTGAGACTGTTTCTTGGCCTAAAAATATCGCCTCTTTTGAAGTTGAGGACAAAAGGCGTCAAACTCAGTGTCTGGATCCTCGGAAGCATGTGAAGGGCCAGCCCCATCACGCGTGGGGAACCACTAATAAGCTCATGTTCTGCTCTGCCTCAGGAGCATGAGGTAAACCTTTCATTGCTGTCCCCCTTATACCTAGCTGACACTTACAGTGTCCATCAATGAAAACCCTAGTTAGTGAAGAGACAGGTGGAGAGACAGCTTTGTACCACAGCCCATTTAGGCGGAGGTCCCCAGCGGGATAAAAATTTGGGCTACTAGAAGAGAATGTGAGGTTCCCAGACTTCAGAGGAGTCAGAAGAGAGGTCCCAAGAGGCGAGGAAATGCCTGGTTTCCATCTACTCCTTTCGTTGGTTGCATGGACACTGCTTCCATTTGACAAATGGCTTCTCACTCCCACCTGGAGTAGGCTCAGTTTGATTGCGTACAGAAGGTCCATTGTGTTAGTTAGAGTAACGTCTAAGCTGATGTAACAAAGAGACCTCAAATGACAGCAGCTTATACTGGATAAAAATTGATTCTTTTATGTCATAGTGAAGAGATCAGAGATTCGGGGCTGGTAGGCGGCCCTGCCCTCTTCACATGCACCTCTTACGTAGAGGTCCAGTGTGGTGGGTTCAGCTTTAGTCCTCCCCCAGCCAATGGTAAGAGACAGAACGCTCAACAGGAGACGGAGAACAAATGTTCAAGCTCACAGAGGGCAAGACCCCGAGAACACACATCATTTTTTCTCACGTCCCTTTGGCCGGAGCACAGTGCCTAAGGCTAATATCTCTGCAAGGAGAGCTTAGGAATGTCACCTTTAGCTGGATCGCCATGTGCACACCCTAACTCATTCGTTGCAGAAGAGGCAACAAACAGTGGGAAATACAGTTGGCAGATTGCCACATCCAACTCAGGATCTTTTTCTCATTCCGAGTCGAGCAGTGCCCTGTCCGTAGGTAAGGGACATTTTTCATTATACTTCTCTCCTTCTCCCCTCTGTCTCACACACACACATGGACGTCTGGGTGATTCAAAGCAGACCCGTAGTCCTCAGGTCCATGAATAATGAAATAGTGGAAACCCAAACTCCTGTGATTGCACAGTATTTTACAATTTACCTGGCTGTACCATTCTGTAATTTTATCTTTACCTCAGCTTCGAGAGAGGCACAGCAAGATTTATTATCCCCATTTACAATTGCAGAAGCTTGTAATTTCTCCAAGGTCATACGAGCTGGTAGTTTCTCCATAGTAAATGATAGACTCCCAGCTCCTGGTATATAATGTAGGGCTATTTCCACCCAGAACCAAGCAAAACTTGGACATTGGAACTCAATCGAGTTGGAACAAATTCTTTCCTTCTTATTAGCAATTCTCAGGAAATGATGATTGAGAGCAGATGGAAACCAGGCATTTCCCCACCTCTTGGGACCTCTATTCTGACTCCTCTGAAGTTTGGGAACATCATATTCTCTTCTAGTAGCCCCAATTTTTGTCCTGCTGGGGACTTCCGCCTAAATGGGTTGTAGTACAAAGCTGTTTCTCCACTTGTCTCTTCACCTACTAGGGTTTTCATTGATGGGTACTGTAAACATCAGCTAGGTATAAGGAGGACAGCAATGAAAGTTTTACGTCATGATGGACATAAGTACTATAATTAGTTGATCTAATTCAGGCCTCATAGCAAGCTTCCACTAACCTCTGAAATTCTACCACTGAAATTTTTTTCTCTCCGTAGAGGCACTGCTAGGGATTTCATATACTCACCTTCTCATTAGACTTTTAATCATGAGTCACTTGGTAGGAGAGAGATTTAAAAACATATTCAGAAAAAAATAGTAAAAACATGTGTTCACTAGACAGTTTTTAACTTACAGTGGTTCAACTTACACATTTTTGACTTTGTGATGGTATGAAAGTAAATATACATTCAATAGAGACCAAACTTTGAGTTTTAAATTTTGATCTTTCCCCAGTCTAGTGCAACATGGTATGATATTGCAGCACAAGGCTGGGCAGTGGCAAAGCATCTTGGTGAGATATAATGCTCTCCACGTACTATGTTGCTGACCCAGATTGTCTGCAGTAAGTGGTTCTGGGCGATGCTGGGCGCACTGACCACTTCCTCGAGCAACCCTGTGCCTCTATTTTGTCCCCAAGACCTTATCCAGTTTTATGGAGCTTGCTCAACCCAACCGCAGAGTGCTGAGGACTGAGCACACTCAGGGACAATCTTAGAATTCTGGTGATGGATGGAGTTCTGTGGACAAGTCCCTTTACTTCCCTCTCCCTTGGAGGGAGAATGCTGATGTTTCACGGGGTAGCTCAGATGAACCCCAATTGCCCACAAATGTAATTCCCTTATTAACATGCTCTTTACTGATGCTCTCGTTTCCTTCTGTCCCTCACTGGTGCCTCTGGGGACCCCTTCCGGGACCTGCCAGCATCAAAGCCTTGCCTTGGCGTGCCTTCCCAAAACTTCCCAGCCTGGAGTAGAGCTGTACTGTCTCCTTCAGGGGACCCACAAGTCTGGGTGGCAGGACTTCTACAACATGACCATCTAAAAAGCATGAGACAGAAGGACCGATTGTTATGGTTTGTGCCTAGGTGTCTCCCCAAAGCCTCCTGTGGTCACAGGCTTTCAGAGGTATCTGAATCTAGAGTGTACGATACTGGGATTAAGGGCATATGATTACTAAATCAGTCCACTGATTGGTTTGTCATCGCCCTAATCCCGGCAGCCTGGATAAGATATAAGGCGTGGAAAGAAGCTGCTAAGGTCCCTTGCCTGCCTGGCTGCCTTCTGCCTGCCATGAGAGGCTTCCCCTCTGCCATGCTCCCTTGCCTTGGCTCCTGCTAACTGTGGACTGAAACCTCTACAAACTGTGAGCTGAACAAACATTTCCTCCCTTGAGTGTCGAGTATTTTGTCTCAGCAACAAGAAAAGTAACCAAGATGTCAACAGAGGTCAAGATGCCCAACAATGATCTTGCTGTGGGCATCCTGGGATCCAGCCTCCCCGGAAGTCACGCCATTTTGACCTGGGCCTGTCCATTACTGGGCACCTTGAGCTTCAGCCAGTTGTAGGTTGGGTTTCTGCCTCTCAAAATCAAAGCAGTTCCTATAAGATGATATTTATTTTCTACTTTTTACTTATTTTTCTTTATACTATAATACAAAGGACATTTTAATGCAAAAATATACCAGTAAGTGCTAATAGGGAAGGGACATTGGCGATGTCTTTGGTGGTGTCACCTTGAATAGCCCATGTGGGGCACCAGTCCACCTTTCCTCTTAGTATCAGTGAAAGCAGGCCTCTGCGAAACAATGGGGTCACTGAACCGTGGGTCTTCACAGGCAATCACACACCCCCAATGTCCCCGCAGCAGTGAGTGACAGAGGGTCTTTCCTTTGTCAGCACCACCAATCACTCAGCCCCTTAGAATGGTTTGGATGTAGCTTGTCATTTGGCCCCAAAGCTGTGCCTGAGTTAATGACTTGGAAAAACATGTCATCATCCTTATAATCTGCAGAAACCAGGGTGAGCCCTGAATCAGGCACTTTCGCTGCAGAGGAAGTAGTTCACAGATCCTGCACATTTTGACAATGTTTGCATCATTTCCCAAAACTGTGTAATTAAATCCTGTGCAAACAGATGGGCTTATTTGTTTGGTTCTAATAGTTGTACGATTTGGATATAGTACATACTGACAATTACAAATATTTGTATTTGCCAAGTAATACTCTTTCCATTAAAAATGCCTTTATGCTGAAAAGAAAATTGATTTCCTCTTTATGGAAATAAATCAGAGTTTTTGTCCTCTTGGCTCTGCCAGTGGTGTTCCCAGTTTGCTGGACGTCACTGGGAAGAGGATGGAGACAAACACAGGGCACAGGCAGCCCCCCTCGGAGCCCGGCTACACCTTCGTACACAGGTCCAGCTTGTCTGTGTCCTGAAGCAGGTACCAGGCAAACGAACAAAAACCTGACCCAGATAAGAGCGATCCAATTCTCAGACATGTGTAGTTTCTTTAAATGGTAGTTTCATGTTCGGGAATACAAAGAACCCAAATTAAAGATGTGAATGATGATACGTTTAGATAGAGAGATACAGCATGCAAGACTATTTATTGAAAATTTGAAAACTATCCAAATGTACAGCACTTGTTTATATGTTAAATTGTGGTATATTCTTACCATGAACATTTATTCAGCTGTTTAAAACAATAACGTAGGGCTAGAAGTGTAAATTAGCAATGAGCCATTTGCCTGCCACACATGAGGCACTGAGTTCCATCCCCAGCACCTCCAAAAATAATAAATAATAAATAAATAAATAAATAAATAAATAAATAAAATCATGGCAGTGGGACAGACCTATAACAACAATATAAGTGGGGGAAAAAAGTAGATTCTAAAAGACCATGGATAGCACGCTCTCGATTTAAAAAATAAAACTGTTTCTCTTTATATATAAAGAACTAGAAGGACACATTTTTGGGTGGTGAGTATATATATTTTTATGTTCCTCTTTGGGTTTTCCAAAACTTTCCATATTTAATATATGTTTCTTTGTAACAAGAAAAACAAAATAAAAAATGATAACTAACACAATACAAAAAATATGGTTTGGCGAAGGCAGGAAAGTGACATATAACAAATTAAGAAGCTATCCTAGTTTGTAAGTCACTATTCAAAAATACTAAGGGTGTGCTATATGTGCATGCCATTTGGAAATACTGAAGCTTGCAAAAAGTCAAGCTTCTGCCTTAGAACGGTCCACGGTCTAGAAGCATACCGAGCAACAGGATTTCCTGCAAGGACAGAAAAGTTCTGTGCACTGTCCAATACAAGCAGCTATGGGACACTAAGAATGTACTCAGTATGACTGGATAATAGCATTTTATATTTAATTTCATTTTTATTAATTTAAACATAAATAGCCAGTGTGGCTAGAAACTACGGTAGAGAAAAGGACACATGTGAAAGTGAATAATTACAATGCAGTAAGCGCTGAAGAAGGACAGAGAAGGGAAATATTAACTGTGTTTGTAGACAGCATGGGCAATGAGTCTCCTCTGGTGGGTAAAGATTCACTCTGGAGGGAGGGTACTCCGGATGCAAAGGTATAGTTATGACTGAGCCTGGCGTTTTCAGAAGGAAAAAGACCAAACAAAACACAACAAACCAGAAAGACAAAGCTCATATTCCATCAAGAAGATGGGAAAAATAAATGAAAGACTTGGCCAATAAATCCAAGCATGTCGAGCTGTGCACAAAGAAGCCTTTTGGAGCCAGGCATGGTGGTGCAACTGTAATCCCAGCACTCTGGAAGGCTCATGCACGAGGATCTCAACAAGCCAGTCTGGGAAATTTAGCAGCTTAGTGAAACTCTGGCTCAGAATAAAATGTAAAAAATTACGGCAAATGTAGCTTAGTGAGAAAGTCCTGGGTACCAAAAAAGAAAAAGTCATATGGGTACAACTCTGGAAGGGAATCATGACTTCAAGTGTCAACTTGGAAATTTCAAATCCAGGGTCTCAAGGTAAGAAGTTCACTTACTCTGTGTCAACCACTGTGCTAGCAATTTTTATACACATTACTTGTTTAATTCCAATAAGAAACCCATTTTACTAAAAGGAAAACAGCCTCAGAGGACAAGTGACTGCCCGAAAATATGGCTAAAAACAAACCACATATGGTTCCAACTCTGAGTTCATGCCTAATTAGAATTCCAAAGCTCAATTTTCACTTTATTACCTTACCTTCCATCAGGAAGAGATCTGGAATGAAGTAGAAAGCAAACCCTAAGAAATTGTTTAAAAAGATCTCATGCACCATTTCCAAGCTCTAATGGTGACCTCACAAGGGACGACCAGCATCGTGATTACCTTGCTCTAGGCAGCGTGAAAGATGGGACTGAGGCTGGACTCCTCCAGGCCATTGTCTGATGTGGTGCTATCCTGTTGGATGCTGCCATTGACTAGAACCAACCATCCCAAATTTGGCACTCACGTCCGTGTCCCCGTGGGCCCAATTTGTATGGGTACCACCCAATCACAAATCACAGTCTCAAAGCTTAATCATGTTCCCTGGCAGTTCCTTCTGGTGGCAAGCTTTCTAAATTTGGGGGGCCCTTCCTGCTCCATGGACTGTTGTCCTATCCTCACCATTATTGTTTGTTCAACCATCTTCAGAGTCTACTCAGTAGCCTTGGTTGACTTCACAAAGTGCTTGTACAGTATTGCTTCACAACATCTGTTCCGCTCTACTTGTGGGAATTCCTGCTAGGTTTGCCTGATATTCAACCCACACTTCTTTCCTACTAACTGGGACAGCAAGAGAAGACCACGGGAAAAAGAAAGAAACAGAATATTGTGTACCAACACCACAACACTGCGGACACAAAATATCAACTCACTTTACTTCCCATACTAGAAATTGCCTATTTCCAATCATGAATATAGTTGAGGCCTGACTTCTCTAAAAGTGTAGTATTCCATTTGGGGGTCTGGGAACTTTGAATGTGATAAACTTAGAAGGCTTACACTTGGAGGAAGATTACTAAATACTTACATCAATGAGTAAACAGGACCACCAAAAAAAAAAAAGTTAGGAAAAGGAGCAGAGGAAAGAGATGATCATATGATGTTTATCAGAAAAACAGTAATATTATCATTACAGAAAAATTAGGAATCAGAAATTTTCAGTTTGGGGTGCTTTTAATTTAAATGATTTTATGGCTAAGTGTACTTTACAGAGACAGGATAGAGGAAGAAAATGGGCATCATCTATTCCAAGGCTGTGTCCTCCGAAGGTCTTAATTATGCCTTGGTTCCACACCAGCTGAGCCAGGAGATAGAAACACGAGGACTTGAGGAAGGAGGATTAGTCAAATACTGGTAGTTGGGATCCTTATTAATTAACTGAATTCATTTTTCTGAGCTCTACTCCTCAGAGAAAGGCAGTAAAATAGATGGAAGTTTAATACTTTCTAATGAAAGTGGTCTGGTGAATATTCTTATTCATTAAGGCAGCAAGTTCTACTAATGAATATTTTCTTTAAAATTTGTATACGCCTTTAAAAACAATTTTATAAATATGCTTAGTACAGCCAGTTTTTACAAAGTACAGTCTTTCTCCTCCTTTTACTCCCCCTACTAGCTCACATCAACACTCACTTTGCCTATGAATACCCATAATCCTATTAGCGACCTACTGTGTGGGCTTCCACATTTTGCTGGACCACTCTCACACACACAGGGCTTTAGTCACTGTTTATTTTACAAAAAATAGGATCATATGAGTCACACGTCTATGGATCTGACTTTTCTCAAAGCTTCATGAAAATCTTTCCAGCCTCCATAAGTTTCTTTTTTTACCCTCTTTTTATTGTTTTCCTCTTTTTTTTTTTTTTTGTAATGGAGATTGAACTCAGGGCCTTTGCACTTGCCACGCTCCTGCCTGAGCCTCTCAGTGTGCTGGGATCACAGGTGTGTACCTGGGTTTAATGCTGGGTTTAATTCATTCTTTTTAATGACTACCGATTCTATGCTATAGATACACTAACAATCTAATGTGAATATTTCTCTCTTTTCCCCTCCGTGCTTTCACTTTATCAATTACACTACAATAAACATTCTTGGCCTGTGGGGTTTTAAAATTTCCTTAAGTATATTCCTGAGAATGGAATCGCTGGATCAAGGATTATATATGCTAGATTTTTGTTTCTAATATGCCAAATGAAGGAGCCTCGAAGGCTCTTTTTCTTCCCTGGACTCTCTTTCCTCACTGGCAAACTGGCACGTGGCGCTGAGGATGACCCCGAGCACCTGCCGGGTCTGTCCCAAACTCCCTGCGCAGGCTCACACTACGCCACGTCTCGCCACCCAGAAGTGGGAATCAGCCCCACTGCTGACCCGGGAGCCTTGGCCCTGCCCCTCTGCCCCGAGATCTTGGACCTACATTTTGCACACGGATGAGCTACTTAGCCAAAGCCCTGATTCCCGAGTCTGGACTCTACTTCGCAGCTCTGGCGAAGGAAACCTGCTTCGATGAGTCTATGTCTGCCTGATCCTGGGAATCTGCTGATGCTGAGATATACCTTGATCCAAACAAAAGGTGCCCCAGGACACATAGCTTCTGTGTTTGCGCACTTTTCCAAGATGCACCTAATTTTCTTCAAAGGTAAATACTTGATCATTGGGTGACCAAACCACTGAATGAGGAGGAAGTGGTGTGCAGTGATTACCTGCTTTGTAAGATTTTCTCTTCTGTGTGTACGTGCACCCGTCTTAGGACTTCTGTACCAGGGAGACCAAACCACTTCATTTGCTAAGTCTGCAGGGCTACAAACGCGCGGTTCGTCCCGACTGAATAATAGCAATAGCTTATTGAAAGCATGCCAGGTGTGCTAGACACTCCAGTGCATACTCTCATTTAATCCCCAATCCCCCTGCAGTAGGTTAATTCATTTTACAGCCCTGGCATTTCCTTCAAGGTCACATAGCAGGGAGGTGGTGCAGTCTGTCTGCAGAATCCACATTTTTAGCGTAGGAAAAAAAAAAACTGCAATGGAACTGGGCGGTGGTAGGCAAGTGGGACAGAAATACTGCGTGGCTTCTTGACAGAGAGCAATGTCACCTGACAGACAGGACAGCCACGCGGAGCCCTCGGATTCAGGATCCATAGAGGCTTTGGGTGGCAACGGTGTCCGTGCCAAAATCACCTACACACAGGGACGGGAGGGCACACCGCGTTTCCCGTGGTGGGCTGGGCCTGGGCTCAGACCCCAGCCCTCCCTGGTGCCCCTGTGAGCAAGGTGCCTGCCTTTCCGCCAGAACCCAGCTCAGTCTCGCGTGCTGCCCCGAGGCCGCCCGCTGTCAAATACCTTTTCCTTTCCTTTCTCTCCCCTTCCCTTCCCCAGGGCGAGAAGGAGGCCACCCTCCAGGCCTTGTTCCCTCCGGCCTGGATTCCCGCTGGCCTCTCCTGTCTAGGCGTCAGGCTGTTGCAGACTATGGGGCCGGGTGGACACGGGTTTTCACAAATGGCTATTTATTTGCTTTTCTGCAAAGAAGGGGAGGGGGAGGTACAAAGTGATCGAGGACAAAATCAATTACTATTTTTCATCTTTGACAAAGTAATTAAGGCCGTAGTGACTGGCTAATTCCGACCGAATGGCTGCGCGGTGATGGATGTGGATTTACACCTCCTTGGCTGCGGCTCGCGGCGGATTATCACTCGGAGCAGGCGGCGAAGGCAGGCGGGGGCGTTTGCCTCGGCGTCTCCCCCGCCTCTGCTTTTTTTTTTTTTTTTTTTTTTTTTTTTTTTTTTTTTTTTAACACAGCAGCTCGGTCCTCTGCGCTTCGCAGGCGCTGACGCCTAACCCGAAGCAAGACAAGGAGCCCCAAGGTTTGGCCTCAGTCTCCAGCCCGAGCTTTTCCGCCCTCCCCTCCCAGCCCTCTCGCCAGCCCTGCCGGCCACTCCACCCCCGCGCTGGCCTCAGAGCGACCCCTCTAGGTGCGCTAGCTCCGAATTCGCCCTCCACTGTCTACGCGGCCCCTCCTCTCCAGAATCTTGCGGCGGGAAGGGGGCGGGTGCGCAGAGCCGGCAGCGCCTCCGCCAACCCGCAGCTCTCCTGCGCGCCACCCGCCTCTGCAGGGCCTGACGCGCGGGGCCCCACGCGGGAACCCGAGTGCGCACTCGGCCGCGGAGGGCCGGCGAGCGACACGTCAGGCCCGGAGTCTGTGCGGGGCTCTGGGTGTCACTGCTGCCCAAGGCCGCAGCGGGGGAGGCGAGAAGGCGGGCAGGACTCTGCGTTCCCTGCCCGGCACGTCCGTGCGCCCCGGCGGACTCTCTTCTTGCTCCAGGCCCTTTGCGGGGGCTGCTCGGTTGCAAACGTTGAGACTGTCCAGGCCTTTCCGAGTCGTGACTGTCCCTGGTGGAAGGCCAGAAACCTCAGAGGGCCCCCACACCGAACTGGGGGCGCGCTTCGTGGGAGCGCTCTCGGATGCCAGGCCGGGCAGACCCGCCGGGCAGACCTGCCTTCAGTCCGGGGCTCGCTCCTTCTTGGAAATTGGGGTCCGCTTCAGAAGAAGCGCCCTGCAGGCCCCCGGTGCCAAGAGGCCGGGAGGTGTTCGCCAGAGCCAACCAGGGCTGGAGCCTTCGCCCCCGTGCGCACCTGGTCCCTGAGTCGCCCCTCCAGAGGCCACCTTAGCCCCACTTTAGCCCCTGCACTTTCCTTCCGGGCCTCACCAGGTTTTCCTCCCTGTGGGGGGTGGTCAGGGGCTATTTCGGGCTCCCAGAGACTTTCAGAGCCTCAGTTTCCGCAGATTTAAAATTGGGAGGGCAGGGAAGGGGAAATACAAAGGATCAAGCCTCAATATGTACACGTAACAATTTCCCACGAGGTATCTCAAACATATACTAATAAAATTTAAAAAAATACAATTGGGATAGTTTCTTAAGGCCGTTGTCGATATCAAATGCGCTAAAATCATGGAAAGCCCTTGCACCACGGTCCTATACTGCGATCTGAATAAATGTTAGCTCAAAGTTACAAACAAAAGCAGCCTGAAAATAGCAAGGCCACGCGAAGGCAAGGACTCCGCAGAGTCCATCCGCTTCCCACCCCCGAATATTGCACGCCGAGGGGCCCTAGCTGGCTGGCTTCGGAGAGGCGGGAGGGAGCGCCGGCGCGCACAAGCGCTGCGCACGCCCTCGTTGGCCAGCGCCTGGTCTCGGGCCGGCAGGGAGCGAGCGGGAGGGGTCCGCAGTGCCCCCGGCGCCCGCCGCAATCTGCCACCGCAGCCTCCGCCTGCGGCCGTCGCGCTGTGGCGCTCCTGCCGCGTGCAGCCTGCCCAGTGGGACGCGACGGCGCGGACCCCGAGGCAGTGAGCCGGGCTCGGGCACCCGCGGAGGGACACAATGCTTTCTGTAGCTTCTCTTCCCGGAGGCTGGGGGTTCCCGAGCTAGGCTGGCAAAGGAAGAAGGAAAGCATTTTCTCGCGAATCCCCTTCCCGTCTACAAACGACATCTTCTTCGGAAAAGTGTTTTCCTCTTTTACTAGCTATTGCTTTGTACCAACAGGAGAGTTCGCCTTTAATTGCCATGGCCGCCCTCAACTCCTATGCTGTGTGGTTGACCGTCCTCTTCCCAGCGGCTTCCCAGATGGACAGCCCTGTCCGCTGGTTGCTAGGGGTCCTGATTTGGAGGGACTCTGAGAGCCTGCGTTTTCAAATCAGATCTGCTCTGGTGAATTTTTATTAAAAGGGCCATGAAGAAAGAATGTGTTTGCTTTGATTTTGAAAACGGTCTGAGAAGGAGTCAGTGTTGGAAATAATTTCCTTCTTACTTCCCTAAAATGTTTTCGAGAAAACCTAAAAACACAATAAGAACAACCAGTTATACTCAAGATTTTCTCTTGATAGTGTTAACAGAGATGAAATAAGAATACAAACACCGAATTTCAATTTTTAAGCGAGAATCCCGGATGCCTCCAAATTGGTTGTCTAAGAGGGTAGGGAGGTAAGAATTTGGAGCAGGTGGGCACAACCTTGTAAACGCAGGACCCCTGCATAGAGCAGCCATTGTAGACCTACGGGGCTAAGTGCTAAAAGACCCTACGTTGCTTTCTGGTTAATATTTTGGAATCTGCTGAAGATGGGGGGTAGCAACGGAATTTAGTGGAATAGAGAGAAAGAGAGAAACACGGTCGTGATTTATCCCCCCCCAGCCCGGACAGCCCAATCCACTCTGCCAGCGGCTGCGCGCTGAAGCCTGGCCTGGGGTGCAGCGGGACGTGTCCCTCCCATGTTTCCCTTAATTAGGAGGAGGCAAAGTTTTGTCCTCCCCTCCCACCGGGTTTGGTTTAGTGATCAACCCCACACAAGTCACGACAAACACGCAGCCCCCGCCTGCCCCAGTGACGACTGGCCAGCGTACTCTAGGCTGTTGTCCCTTTAAAACTCGAATCCGAACGAGTAATGATTTATCAAACTTGTATTATCAAGAAGATGTCAACCGAAGGGCACCTTGCTTTGCACTGACGCAAACCTGGCCTTTCCCAAGGAGATATAGAAAGCGGCTCTGCTGCTGGAGCCAAACCCAGCCTCGTCAATAGCGGGTTTCACTCCACGGGTTCAATCTCTCGCCAGTGTCAGACATGGTGAGTGCCGACTTGTGTTCTTCTAAGGGAAAGGGGGCTAACGAGGTAGGAAGGGCAGGCTCTTTGTGGATATTTCTTTTTGAAATGTCTGCACATTGAGCAAGGGGGAGCGAGGAGGACTATTCTTCCAGCCATAGGTACTGTGTTTGTGAGCATCCGCTTGAGGTCAGAAAGGTTTCTCAGGCCGTGGAACTGAGGAAGGTCGCAGGGCTCCCGTTAGCTAGATTCTGAGCGCTGTCCGAGGTGCTGAAAACCCCGCCGCCGGTCCTCAGGCGAGTAGCTCTGGGTCCTCCGCTAAGGAGACAGGAAAGCTGGCTGGCGTTGAGGTACTTAGGTTCGGTGCAAATTAGAGTTCTGATCTGTGCGTTCGTGAAAGGGGTTAGATGAGAAGAATGAAGCTGAGGTGACGGTACAGTGATTATTCTTACAGTATAATAACAATTACTAGCTTTCATGTGTACGAAGCCCTGAAAGATAACACGGAGGAAGAAGGCAGATGCAAAATCCACAGCTGGCGATTCTTTTCTTTTGAAAGTCAATTAGAAGAAAACGGATGAAAATAACTCCAGAGTTTTTGTCCCTAGTCAGGAGTAGTGATGTGAAGGCTACCAGACTATGTGGGGTGGGAAGCAAAAACAAATGAAAAACTTTGCGTGTTCTTGTACATTTCTGGGGAGCTGGAAGTCAGTGTAGGTTGTGTACGATAAACACCATTACCACTTTCTAAATCTGGTTTGTTGTTGTCCTTGTGGGGTTTTGTTAGCGTTGTTTTGACTGTGACCCTTTCGCTTGCCTTTGGTACCTGGCAGGGGTGGGTCGGAGCGCGGGGATTCGCACACCCGGCCTGGCCTCGAGCACTCTCTGGTGCCAAGGTATCAGCTTTGTGGCCGCAGCTTGTCTAGCGGGGGAAAAATGCAATGTGCATTGTTGAATGACAAAGGAAATGGGGCGGAAAATTAAAGAATCTTTCTACAATGGTGGTGGGGATTCGGCACCCCAGAGCCGTGATTTGAAATCCAAAGAGGGCAGGGAGTGTTCGGCTTTCCGTAGGACTATTTCCATCCACCTCTTCTTATCCTCCAAAAAATTTTGCCTCTTTTTTTAGTTCGTCTTCCGTCAGGGAGGGAATCTGAGTTTTTTGTATCACCTAGTTATGAAAGAGACTGGAAAATTGAGAATTACTGATTGCAGTGGTGAAAGAAAAAATAAAATCCCGCTTCCCTTTGCAACCTGGGATATGTCTTGGATCTGAGTTGTGAACATTTCCGTATTGCAGACACGGATTTTTTGTTTTTTAAAGCTGCCGTGACTCTTTTTTCTTTCTTTCTTTCTTTTTTGCACGAACTTGACGTTGTGTTTGCAGGATTGCAGCGCTCCCAATGACATGAATAAACAGTCAGCCACCAGCCTGGAGGCCGCAGCGCCGGGCCACCGGGACAGCCCGTGCGCGCCCAGGACCAGCCCGGAGCAGGAGCTGCCCGCGGCCGCCGCGCCGCCGCCACGTGTGCCCAGGTCCGCTTCCACCGGCGCCCGAACTTTCCATTCCGCGGACGTGCCAGACTCCGAGGCCGAGCGGCAGGGAGTGGGGTTTTGCAAACTCGGTAGCCCGAGGGCTCAGGCGGCCTCGGCGGCCCTGCGGGACTTGAGCGAAGGGCACGGCGCGCAGGCCAGCCCGACTCCGGGGACCGCCGCACCCGGAAACGCGCTGCATTGTAAGATCCCGGCTCTGCGCCGCCCGGAGGAGGATGCGGACGTGAGTGTGGGCAAGGGCACGTTGGAGCGCAACAACACCGCGGCCGTGGGCTGGGTGAACATGAGCCAGAGCACCGTGGTGCTGGGCTCGGATGGAATCGCTTCGGTACTCCCGGGCAGCTTGGCCACCGCGGCCACGCAGGTAAGCGGGGCGCACGCGGCCCGCGCCGCCTCCTGCTCTGAGCGGCGCGCGAGGGAGGCGAGCCGGCCGTTGGCGGGTGCACGTGTGCTGATGGGGAGACGGGTTGGCAGTGCCCGGGACGGATGCGGGAGGCAGCTTTGGGGGCTTCGGAAGCTCGCACTGCGCTGGGGTCCTCAGTACTGCCAGAGGGGATCCTGCCAGAGGGGATGCGAGTGCTCCTTCCCAGTCTAGGAGGCAGCAACCCGGGTGCAAATCCCTGAAACAGCTGAAGCGGATAGAGTCTACCCCTTTCTGCAGACACCGCCTCTTGTCGATGGCTGGGCTTAATTTTTTTTTTTAATTAGAAAGAAACACAGAGAAAAGGCTTAGCTTTATCGCCTGTGAACGCACTGGGTCGAAGGTGGACAGACAGGAGACTTTACTGAAGCTTAAGCCTCGGGGCCTATCATTCTTTGTGTGAGCCCTTCCCAAACCTGGTATCTAACTTTGCCATTGTAATTTTGCGTTTTTCCCTAACCCGGACACCTTCAATGGTGTGAGCTTCGGACCTCACCCACCTGGATCTACGCCTGCGTTTGACCCTTTGCCACTTAGCCAGAGGCATGAAAAACCCACAGGCAGGTTCCACAGCCAGGGTTAGAGACAGAGGCAGCCCCCTCTCACACAGTGTGGGCTTTCTCCAGTCCTTCTCCTGTCTTCTCTGATCTTTCTTTCGTCCATTTTCCTCCGGTTCAGCCCTCCTTTCCCATTGCCCACTGCTCTGTCTCCTCTCTCCCTCTGGGCTCAAGGGCAAGGTGTGGGTCCAGTAGGGAGAAGGCAGCCTGGCTCAGATCAGAACATCTGTGTGAGATCAGTCACTCTAGCACACACACACGCACACACACACAACCCTACATTCTCACTTATCCACAGACCCACACGATGGGAGCTCCGGTGTTAGAATAACTAGAAAGGAACATAAATTTAGCTGGTCCCACTCACCCTTGCTCTTGGGGTCTATTTCTAGAGCGCTGGTCTATGTGTTTTAGCTGCACCATGTGACCCCGGGTGGAATAGAAAACGTGTTTCACTTGCCTTGCTTAACCTCCGCACTGCGGCAAAAGGAGCTGAAACCCCCACCCTTTCAGCCCCGAGGATGGGAGGGTGGGGCTGGGTCGGAGATGGCTCCTGTGTGGGAGGAGTAGAGGGAGGAGGTTAAGGACGTTGGGATTCTTGAGAATACTTATTCCTCAGCCTTGCCCATCTCTCTGATTGTGCCTTTTGGACACCCACCACTTTGGCCTTCTCTATCCCCAAGACCACCTTCCCTCCTGACAGCTGTTGTTTCTCCTCCAAAGCCTGTAGAGTGCTGTGGAGCAACCCAGGTTGTTACAATAGGCGGAGGAGGGTAAGTGAGGGGGTGGGCATTGTGCAGTGACCTGAGTCCCTGGAAACTTCATGCACTGTCCTGGGCGCTTTTAGCGTTCATCTGAGGTGGCCTCGTGCCAGCCTTTCTGCTCAGGAGTGAGGCATTCGACAGCCAGGTACCATCCCCAAAAAGCGTCATAGTGTAAGCTCAGAGAACACAGCCCCAAAGACATATGGAGTGCTGGAGCTGCCAGGGGCAGCAGGGGACGTGTATTCTAAGCCCCTCATCTTAGTTATCTGTGTGGGTAGTAATAAAGTTTAGACTACAACTCAAGGTTTCAGATGGCCTGTCTTTCATCATATCTACTTCCCTGTCCTCTCTCGGTTCACCTCTGGATTGTCATCTTGCCCATCTCCTTTGCCCAGGGTAGAAAGATGCTTCCCTTAAATTAGTTGACCAGGCAGGTTTTACCCACAGGATCTGGCAGAGGCCATAGGCAGGGGCTCTGGCTGACTCCAGCATTGCTGCTCTTTCTGGCCTTGGCACACACTTCCAAGGGGAAAGGGTTGAGGAAGGGGTGCAGTGAGGTATGGGTTTTTTGGGGGTGATGGGAACTTGCTTGCTGGGAACTCCAGGCATGCCGTTGGGGGCCTGCTTGCCAAATGAACTCTTGGTGAAGGTCTGGGGATGGAGGGATCTGCTTGCAATCAACCTACAGGTTCAAGATTTGGGGAGAGCTGCTTGCTGGTGAGCCCTGACTGTAGGATTCTGGACGAGGGCTTGGGGGTCTGTTTAAGATGGATCTGCAGGTCGGCATTGCAGCTGCTTGCTGAGACTCAGTGCAGGGTTACGGGGTGAGAGTCCTGCTTGTAGATGCATCCTTTCTTTGGAGTTGGGGTCCTGCTTGCCGATGCATCCTCAGATGAAAAGTGGGGGTCTGCTTGCTGGGAAGGACCTTCCACTGGGGGGAAGGGGTGGAGTGGAGCCTGCTTGCAACCTACACACCGGGGCTGTTATCCAACTATGTGCTTTTCCGCCCCCAGGAGGACGAGCAAGGGGATGAGAATAAGGCTCGAGGGAACTGGTCCAGCAAACTGGACTTCATCCTGTCCATGGTGGGGTACGCAGTGGGGCTGGGCAATGTCTGGAGGTTTCCCTACCTGGCCTTCCAGAACGGGGGAGGTACGGCTTTTCAGCTCTTTCCGCCTGTGGCTTGTTGGGGTGGGCACTGGGGGGTTGGAGGGGACCCAGAACCCTTAGGCAGGAGCAGTAGAGGAAGCTCCGAGGATCCTCCTTGAGCTCTAGTCCAGACCCCCATAGGCTTGAGCCAAAGGTGGGCAGGTGCAGTCAGAACTGTCTGGTACTTGGGCCGAGAGACTATCATCTGCAGATGGGGCTCAGGAGAGGTGCGGGGCCCCACAATCCTCCGCTGGCCCAGTTTGGAGGACCAGGTGCCAAGCTGAGTGGACACTGACCGAGGAAGCTTGGACTCTGCTGTCTAGTGTTTAGGAATCAGCAGCCCTCCTGGCATCCAAAGGACTTTAGAGCCAGTAGCTATTCAGTCCTGCAGGCCTGAATGAAGGATATTTTAAGATCAGAAACTGGAAATCTCTTGTCCATTTGCAAAAGACTCCTTGATTCCTATTATCCATCTTTTATTTTGCTCTTTCATTTGCTTATACTTTGGGTTTCTACAAGGAAACTTTTATAAATGGGAATGTTGTCTAGAGATGGAGGGGTGAGGGGAAGGAGAAATAAAAAGAATTAAGATATGTGATATACATAAACCAACTCCCCAGGACAAATGTAACCATTGTGTGCTGCAAACATGAACTAATTAAAAATTCATTAAAAAGATCCTGGAAATCTGAATCTCCATAGGAGACTTTGAAAATGGGCCCTGGTTGGTGTGGAAGGGAGTGTGCAGGGGAGCTGGGAGGTGTGAGCTGGGAGAGGCTGGGGGGTTCCACTCTCAGAAGTACCCCAATCCCACTGTACCCCTCCATGGGCGTGTTTTGATTTTAGCAAAATCATTTTCATTTGTCCTAACTGGAGGCAAGTCGCTGCTTTTGAATGGACATGGCTTCAGAGACCAGGAGGACTCCAGGCATTCACCAGCAGCCAGGCCGCGAGACTCCATTTTACATCTTTGTCCACACGCCAGACAGGGACCATCACAGTCAGGTCCCCTTGGTTTGCTGCCCTAGGCTGAAGAATTTGCACCACCACACCATCAGCTAACTGACAAGGATCCCCCTCACCCCATAGTTTTTTTAAAGAAAAAAAATTTTTTTTTGTCCTTTGGCCATATTTGGTGCACAGGAAGAGACAGGTGCTTCATCAGGAGGACGATTAAAACAGAAAAACAGAGGACTCTCCCATTCCAAAGTAGGACGTGTTGACAAGAACTTATGAGCCCTGCAGATCCTCTACCACCGGGGTGCCCGGAAACAGAAGCCTGGGTGCTGGCCACGAGAAATGGGCACCCAGCTGTGTTTCCCTCTGCTTTTCCTCAGGGAGTCCTCAGATCTAGGAAGTAGTAGGCAGGAGGTGCTAGAGTAAAGGTTTCCGTACCAGACGAGGGTGATAGAGGGGTGAAGGGGAGAGGAGGGGAGCAGAGGGACTCTGGCCCACAAAAGTTCCCGCGCTGTGCTTGCGGGTGATCTGCCAAGTGCCGGGCTGTGTGCGCTGCCCAGAGGGATTCCCCCGGTCTGAGCAGCCCCTCTCCCTTCTTCCGGCACTGCAGTTTTCCCCTCACCCACCCACCCCAGCATCTGCGCAGGGCTCGCCCCTTCCTTCTCAGCCAGCGTCTTTCTGGAAAACGCTATCCAGAGAGGACGAACCAGGACTCCCAGTTTTACTCCCCTCCAGCCTGTGGCTGCTGCTGGGTCTTCCCAGCCTGGAGTGCCTCTGGCAGGAAAGGGACAGGAAGGTGAGAGAAAGGTGGTCCCACAGTGGGACTAGCGGAGGAGGAGCTTTTCTCACCGAGCACAGTCGCCTTTGCCATCTCTGGTCCCCAAACTGACCTTGACCCAAGCAACGCATTTCCCGGTTCAAAACCTATGCAAAGATCATGGAAAATTCCCCAAGTCCCTCCAAAGACTCCTTCAAGGGAAAGAGCCCTAGAGAGCCCAGGCAGCCTGGGGAGGCCTTCAGGTGCCATGCAGTAGGCCGGGCATTCTGAGGGGTAAGGAGACACCAGCCAACCAGCTTCAGGGGGCTTACAGTCCAGACAAGACACCTGCACAAATATTAGCATCGGCGTCTGGGGCGAGGTGCTCTGGAGGCCATGGGAGAGACACCTTGAGGAGAGAGAGATCAGAGAACCTGGAAGGATGGAAAGGATTTCCTTCTCCTGTGGAGCAAGATGCTCAGAACTGTGCTGTGCTGGGTGTGGCGGGATGGGCATCCCGGATGTTTGGTGGGCAGAACAGGCCCCACCCTGGTGGACAGAGGTGTGCAGGTAACTTGGGTTCCTCAGAGGAGGGCTCCAGGGTCTGGCTTGGCAGAGTCTAGCTCCTTGGAGGGTCCACACTCTGTTGAGACTTCACCAGATCCGCCTGCAGTAGCAAGTCACAGGCGTGGATGTGTTGAACCCTGGGAGGGTTTAATGTGGAGAAACTGAAGCGTTATGAAGAATAGGAGTTCACTAGCACACAGTGGGAAACTGGAACAAGAAATGTATTTGCATGTGCACCCTTACAATTTTCGGAGGAAGGCTCTAAAATGTCCTGTGGGTGCCAGTTGAGCTGGAATGTCAAAAGTGTCTTCAGAAAAGGAGCTCGACTCTCCTTTAGTGTACTGGGAGGTATCCTAGCCCTCTGCAGAGGGTTCGGGTGGGCAAGAGCCCTGCCCTTACCTCCCAGGACTCTCACCCCTCTCTCTCTCCAAGGTGCTTTCCTCATCCCTTACCTGATGATGCTGGCGCTGGCTGGGCTGCCGATCTTCTTCCTGGAGGTGTCCCTGGGACAGTTTGCCAGCCAGGGGCCAGTGTCTGTGTGGAAGGCCATCCCAGCTCTGCAGGGTGAGTCCGGACAGCCTGTGGCTTCCCTGCCCACCCTCCCTGCCACCACACCACCTGGTGGGTGGGGGGAATCTCACGGCCTCCTTGCTATGTGTGAGCTTTCCGAAGAATGGTCCAAGATCATCGCCACCCCTGCCGATTCCTTGGCAGAATGCCTCAATGTCCCTGGTGGACATAGAGTCCGCTTCCTTGTTAGTACCTCCATCCATGCAAGAGAGTCAGGACCCGAGTGCCCACCCTGTGCCCGACTGTGAGAATGCCGTGGCTCCCGGGATAGAACGACCCTCTGGAATGTTTGCTTCCACAGGCTGTGGCATCGCCATGCTGATCATCTCTGTCCTGATAGCCATATACTACAATGTGATTATTTGCTACACGCTCTTCTACCTGTTTGCCTCCTTCGTGTCTGTGCTACCCTGGGGCTCCTGCAACAACCCTTGGAACACGCCAGAATGCAAAGATAAAACTAAACTTTTATTAGGTAAGTTTGGATATGTTTCAGGTGCTTGAGTGTTCTGAGTTGTTTGTTCCTTCAACAGAGATTAATTGAACACATGTTACGCAACACCAGGACTTCTGTGAGACCCTGGGGGCCCAGAGGTGAATGCAACCAAACACACTTAATTCTAATATTTAAAAATCTCGTGGCTTAGAGGAGGGCTGATCAATTTTTTGTTTGTTTGTTTGCTCACATATAGCTGGAGTGTTTGTTAAAAATGCGGACTCAAATCCTACTAGAGATGTACTCTGTTTTATTCAGTTAGGTGGGGCCAGGAATTTTGCGTTTTTATACAGAGCAGCTGAGGAGCTTGTTTTCTTTACAAGAGCATTTGCTAGATGAGCAGGGTCACCTGGGAGGTGGTTCCAAGCCTGTCCCCAGCCTTCCTGAGTGGGAAGCTTGTGTTTTGTGGAGACCTGGAATGGCGCATTCCAAAGAGCAATGTTGTAGGTCCTAGACTGTAGGAAATTGGTGAAGTGTCCCCAGAGCCAGGCTTCACAAAGTACTGCTTAGCCCAAGAGGTAAACATGAAAGCAGATGAAGCAGACACTTAGGCCTAGCCCCCTGGTAACAAGGTGCATAACGTAACGCCTAGAAGAGGGTGGGCCCGCTGGGAATCAGGGTGTCCCTGGAAGACGTTTGGGGCATGAAACCCTCTAGCACTTGAGGGCTTGGATACTGCCAGCTTCCTTGGCAGAGGGCAGGATGAAGGTGCAGAGGAGCAGGGCAGGCACCGGGAAAGGCTCCCTGGTCTGGGTCAAATTGCTTCTCTCTGGTTGTCAGTTTTCCTCAACCAAGAAACAGAAATAATAATATCCTACTCCCCACCCACTTTAAGGATATGACAGTGTCCATAAAAGTATAACTCATTACACAGAGAAGGTGCCAGTATCCGTCACTTTGGAAAACTCTGTTCATTTCCATGGAGCCCTTTAAGTGTGGAGTTTCTTCCTTCCCTGGGAGATCTGTAATTCTCCATAATTGCAATTGTGCTGAGACCGGCTCTCCCTGGTCACGCAGTCCTGTTGTTCTCTCAGACCAGCTCTTTCCCCTACAGTCTGCAGAATGAGGACAATACTCAGCCCTTTGATGGTGTTGAGAGCAGAAGATGATTCTCCCCTTGCAGCCCCAAGAGAGATGTGTGTCTCTCAAGACAGTAATATACAATGGAGTGTTTTTTACACACACATGTGCGTGTATGTCCACCCCGCGTTCAACCTCCACCTGGAGAAACTTTGAATAAGACCAAAGAACAACTAAAAGCAGGACACTTGTCCGTGAGATTCCAACACTGTGCACCTGGGTGTGCTTGAGGGTGGGGGTGGGGATTTGTATACTAGAGATGTGCATTCTCTAGTTATGCAACCCAGAGGGAGTGTCCCTTGCTCTCTCTGGGGCTTGGTGTCTTCATCTTTACAATTTCCCTGTTGACGGTTTCTTAGGTTAAAACAGCAGTTCTCAAGTCTGACTGCTGCATACTGGAATCACCTGGGAACCAACAACTCAAACTATTGTTTAGCGCTCACCCCAGACCAGTTAATTTAGGCTCTCTGGGGCTGGTGGCTAGGAATCTGTGTTCTTCAAGCTTCCCAAGTGCGGCCAAGGGTAGGAACCACTAGGCTGCAGGTTGCCTGCATCCTTTTTCGCTATTTCGATGGTGGGATTGAACCCAGGGCCTGTGCATGCTAAGCATGTGCTCTGCCACTGAGGCATACCCAGCCCCTCCGTGTCCCTTAACCACGGTGTCTTTAGTTTCGGAAGTAAGCTGCCCATCTTCTTTTCCCTGCATAGCAGTTCGCTCCGTACAACTGCAGTCTAGGAGAATCCCATGTGGCAGTGTTTCAAACACTCAGCCAACAATCAGCTGTCAGAACAGCTTCCTGGAAATGGTTGCCGTGTTAGGCCAAGCGCGTTTTCCAGGGTGCGCGGTCTGGAATGGAGAGATAGCGCATAATCCTGGGTCATCTCAAAGCCCGGCTTGTCCTTTCCAGATTGTACCTGGGAGGGTAGTCATTTTCCAAGGGAGTTCTTGCTGGGGCAGGCTGTCGCGCTGGTTCAGGCTCACGGGATGCTTCCCTGGGGACTGACCTTAGAGACCACGTGAGTCCCCAAGATCACGTCCTGCAGTTGTTCTCCCCTGAAGGGACAGAAGGTTAGAAGCACCATTCTCCTTTGCTAACAATATCCACTATATTTAGTGCGGCACCTTAGCACTTAATAATACTCACTGGCATCCCTTAGGGCATCCCAAGCACCATGTTAAAACCCTTTTATTGTATAAGAAGTGTTAAGATGGACAAGTCGACGTTGACCTGAGTTATATTATGGTTTCCACATTACAGATTTTTAAAAATCTTGAGCTCAAGGTCATAGAGCCGGCTGTGTGGTAGACCTGGGATTTGAACCCAAGTTTGTCTGCTTTCCACAGTCATGGTCTTGACTACTGTTCTAAATGCTTTCTAATCTACCAGGCAGCTTCACAGATGCTATTTCTGTTGTTCCTTATGGGAGCCGCAAGGGTTCCAAAAGGCAGGTGACCTGATCGCTATTTTGTAGGTCACAAACTGGATTCTGAGACTCAAGCCATAAATTTCCAGGTAGAACCAACATTGGAGTTTGGGTTGCAGACCCCCGGTCCTCCATTTGTCCAGGGTTCCAAAGAATCTTTCATCCACAGGCTCCGACCCCTAAATCCCAGCAAAGTGACTTCATTCTGGGTGTTCCCTGACTGTTGTTTATGGTTGAAATTATAAAGAGTGTATGTGTGAACAGCAACTGAACTTAGTGATTCCATTTCTACCTTAGGGGAGAAATTAGAGACAGGCCAATGGTACACAAGATTGTTCATTACAACCATGCAGACTATATTGGAAAACAGAACTTCTTAAACATGTGACAGAAATTCATGTGATTATTGAGTAATGCCACAGTTCAAATAAATTATGGTTCATTATGGGATGAAGTATTCGATAGTCATTAAATATGAATATTCATGAAACACGAGAAATTCTTACCAAATAATGTTAAGTGTAAGAGCAAGATTCTGATTTATACTATGATTTTATCTTTACTAGCAATAGAGAAGACATAGGAATGTTATATACAAAATAATAACAATGCGGGTGTGGGGCCATTCTTTTCTATATTTTTTGTTATGGACTTGTATTTATTTTGCAGTCTCTATGTATGTGTGTGTGTGTGTGTTTCAGAAAGTAGCAGAGTATATTGACTGGGCCGGGCAGGCGGTCATGGGGTCCACCAGGCACCTACGACCTCGGCCTGGGGTGGATTTGTTGGGTTTCCGTTCTGGCTCCCGGGAGACTTGAGGGAAGGAGTAAAGACACAGCACAGTAAGGGCTCAAACTGACCCATACAAACCATAAAACCAGCTCCCGCTGAGCACAGAGACAACAGAGGTTTTTCACTTCAACTATTCAGTCTGAGCTAGTGGCTGGGCTGGGAAGATCCTATCTGTTCTCGGCCAGGGCTTTAAGGGGTTTTGGGGTTAGAAAAACGAGGAGGAGTCAGCCTCCCTCTTGCTCTGTGCGCCGCCATCAGTCGTTTTCAGAGTCATCTGCCTGTGCCGCCTGCTGTTGTCTTGTCCTCCCTTGCAGGGGTGTTGACCCTGCGGGGTTCGGGCGGCCTGACCTGTAGGCGCCCTTGTGGTGTCCCTGCGGGACGGGTGGGAGTCCCAGGCCCTCTCCCTCGGGACACGCGGAGGGGAGGCTCCTCCAGCAGTGCTGCCCCAACCCCGCACCTCCTGCTGCCCGGACAGCACCGCTGACCCGAGGGCCGGCCCGGAGGCGTCAGCACGGTGGGCAGGCGTGTCTGCAGCAGGGACGCCCCGGCCCTCCAGGTGTCTGCTCAGGGACCCCTCGGCCCTGCAGGTGTCTGCAGCAGGGACCCCTCGGCCCTCCAGGTGTCTGCAGCAGGGACCCCTCGGCCCTCCAGGTGTCTGCAGCAGCGACCCCTCGGCCCTCCAGGTGTCTGCAGCAGGGACCCCTCGGCCCTGCAGGTATCTGCAGCAGGGACCCCTCGGCCCTGCAGGTGTCTGCAGCAGGGACCCCTCGGCCCTGCAGGTATCTGCAGCAGGGACCCCTTGGCCCCGCAGGTGTCTGCAGCAGGGACCCCTCGGCCCTCCAGGTGTCTGCAGCAGGGACCCCTCGGCCCTCCAGGTGTCTGCAGCAGGGACCCCTCGGCCCTCCAGGTGTCTGCTCAGGGACCCCTCGGCCCCGCAGGTGTCTGCAGCAGGGACGATTCACCTGCCCTCTGAGAGAGGACTGCTCCTTGAAATCAGGAGCTAGCGGGCTCGCTCCAAACGGGAACACCATCACACCATTTCTATTTCGGGACTGGTTTAATTTTCATTAGAACTTTAATTAAATGATCCCTTGCCGCCCCAGTCTTTCAGGTACTTTCATTTATTAATAATTGCCCGAGAAAAGAGACTCCCATTCCGACAGCTTTGCAGTGTCGCCGCGTGGGTGTCGCTGCTCTTTGTTGGGCTGCAGGAAGCGCGCGCCTGCCCCCCGGCGGCGGGAGGCGACATCGCAGGCGGCCGGCGCTCCGCCGCGGGCCCGCGACCTTTCCCGGCGCCTCCCCGGAAGCTGTCCGCGCGCCGCGCGGTGTGCGACCGGCGCGCTGCTGGAGGGCGGGCGAGAGCGTCTCCTGCGCTTCTTCGCCCCAAAGGGGCGGCGGTGGCGCTTCAGCGGCTTTCAGCCAGGCTGCTGCTGGGGGAAAACAAAACCTTCCCGCCCGGTGAAGTTCTGATAGCTGCTAAGCTGGGACGCCTGCTGAAACTGCCTTTTGATTAGACTGCAGAAGACGATGTGGAATTGCAAGGAGCTGGGGACGGCTGCGAGCGGAGGGGCTTGACCGCAGACTGTGGGGATCAAGGGCGCTGCTCGCAGCACTTTACTGTCGCAGCTGGGGCGGGGAGGTGGAGGCCCGGCCTGCTGCTCACGCCCTGCAGTGGCCCAAGTGCCGCCATCGCTGCTGGGGGAACCCTGAACTGGTGGCCTTAGCACCCAGTACTCTGTCTGATCTGCTCAGTGGCGTGCGGGGAGCAGGGCTGATTCCTGGCGCAGTAACCATGGCGATTGATTGAATTATGGCTAACCTCCACTAAGCCCCGACTGTGTGCCAGCCAACGTGCGAAATTGGGTTTTCGTTCGTGATTTCACTTAATTTGGCCTGTGGACTAAATTTGACTATGACTAGGAGGCGTAGACCTGGACCGACAGGTGCAAGCGCTCAGGGAGAGCGCAGCTGGGAGCCCGGGTGCTGCCTGCCTCGCTCTTGTAGGGCCTAAGTCCGGAGCAAGCACGCCCATCTCTGTCTCATGCTTTCTTTTTGTGGTAATTGAAATCAGTTTTAACTCATGTCCAGCATATCATTTTTTTTTTCCAGTACTGAGGATTGGATTGGGAGCTTCTGCACTGAACTACATCCCAGCCCTTTTTATTTTTATTTTTATTTGAGCCAGGGTCCTGCTAAGTTGCAAAGTGGCCCAGGCCGAGCTTGAACTTCCAGTCCTGCCTCAGCCTCCCAGGGTGCTGGGATTACAGGTGTGCGCCACTACGCCTGGCTATTTCCAACATTATGTATCTCCAGATTTTCTGCCTTCTTCGCTAGAACATCTGGACAGCTCTGCACTGGCTGGTCGAGTGCTCTGTTTGCTGCAGTCCTACCTCTCCTTATTGTCCTCCACTTTATGCCACGCTCATTGTGTCACTGTCCTGACCTCTGTAGGTGATGAGTTCATGATCCCCCCATGTGTTTTATGGTAGAGTAATCGAGAGCCTGGGCTGCAAAGGGAGGGTGGCTGTTTGCTTCATGGCTTGATATGGGACCCTGGCCAGCTGCTGTATCTCTGCACCAGTTTCCTTGCTCCATGACACAGAGAAAATCACAATACCTCTCTCATGGGGATAATGTGAGGTTTAAAATAGTCAATGCCTGTGAAGCACTTAAATCAGTGCCAGAGGCCTGGTGGGTGCCACACAGCTGTTAGCACTATTGGTGCCTTTACAAAGTATTATCTTCTAGGATTAATTCTGGTGAACACTTTGTATTAGTCACTTTCTCATTGCTATGACACAATACCAGACACCCACAACTTAAATGAAGAGAGGTTCACAGTTCCCTGTGAGTTCAATCCCTGGTAGGCTGGCTCCAAGGCAGAAATGCAGAGTGGAAGGGCATGTCAGCCAGGAGGCAGTGAGAAGGCAGGAGCAGGGACAAGGACACACGTTTCCAGGTCTTGCCCTCTGGGACCACCTCTACCCCTCCCTGCCTCCTACGAGTTCATTGGCCATGAACTAACTCATCAACGGATGACTCTACCAATGAGCATAGTGCCCCCACCAGCCAGCCTTCCTAACACAGGAGGCTTTTGGAGGACATTTTAGATCTAAATTGTAGCACTACTTAAAATATGTGTCATTTTAGCTGTAGAAAGACATTGTGATATGGTCAGAGAGATTTCAGTTTGTTCCTATTAAGATAAAGATAATAGCATATACTTCCTGGGTCTTATGAGGACTTTGTGAGCGAATAACTGCTAAAAGGGCACAGCATGGTGACTGACATACTAAGACTCACGTGCTCAATTCCGCTGCCTTGGACCAGGCTTTCTCAGCCCCAGCGCTAGTGACATTCGGGACTGGCTAATTCTTTACTGAAAGGGCTGGTTGTATATTTAGTAGCATCCCTGGCCTCTACCGTTACATTCTAGTACCCCCTGGTCCTCCAGATGTGAAAGTTAAAGATGTCTCCAGGTACAGCCAGAAGTCCCATGGGGATCAAATGCACTGAGGAACCTGGACTAGGTCTTCCCCAGGCTCACCAGCCGGCCCACAGTTCCACTGCCTCACAAACCCATGCGAGTGTCGGAAGGACACAGCACAAGGACCTCAGAGTAGTGACTGTGTGTAGGCCGCGGTGCGGGGCAGTGGGTCCAAGGTGAATGGGTCTATCTGTGCTCTGTAACAGTAGCCCTTCCAGAGTTTTGTTTCTTTCTGGATAAATTGAGAAATTTCTATGATCATTCTGTGGAGTTATAAGGATCTGGGTTTGAATTCTGTTTCTCTTCCTTCTTAGGTGTGTAACCTTTGTTGTTACTTAACCTCTCTTTTTCTGTACGGGGGATTGAACCTCGGGCCTTTGCACTGACCTCATTCCAAGTCCCTTTTCATTTTTTATTTTGAGACAGGGTCTCGCTAGTTGCCCAGGCTGGGCTGGAATTTGTGAACCTCTTGCCTCAGCCTCCCTGAGTGCTGGGATTACAGGCGTGCACCGCCACAGCTGGCTGAGTTGTTTAACCTCTTTAAGCCCGTTTCCCCACTTAAAAAATGGAGATAATATTTCTCCCACATAGGTTGGTGTGAGGAGTAAAAAAAGTCACGCTTGCAAAGTGCTTACCATACCACAGGGCGTGTGCCATATGCGCGCCCCTCTGCCAGCAGTGTGAGGTAGTGCTGTGGGTACTGGGAGCCCAGGACGAATAAAGAGTGGTTGGTTCCTCCCAGCTGGCTTTGCTCAGGTCATGCTTTCCCAAAGTTACTCTACTGCACTCGGTGGATGTTATTGGCTTCTGTTTTCAGGCTGGTAGAGAGAGACACGTGTCTGCTTTCTGCACAGATTTCACTGTTTCTGTCCCATCCTCCCTTACACAGACTCCTGTGTTATCAGCGACCACCCCAAAATACAGATCAAGAACTCAACTTTCTGCATGACCGCTTATCCCAACCTGACAATGGTGAACTTCACCAGCCAGGCCAACAAGACGTTCGTCAGCGGAAGCGAAGAGTACTTCAAGTAAGATGGCCGGGGTGTGTGTGTGTGTGTGTGTGTGTGTTTAAAAAGTCTCTAAGAAAGCCCAGTGAATGTATAAGCAGCTCACTTGGAGACCAGAGGCATGGAGGAGGTTGCAGGGCTGGGTGGCTCCCTGTGTGTCCTTTTTTTAGTGTACCTGAGTGATCAGGGATGAGGACCTTTTCTGGTTTTGCTTCCAAAAGTAGATTGCTATGAACCTGGAAAAGAGGGCCGGTTGCATGATGCTTGATGGGAACAAAATCGGAGCTACCCCAATTCATGCAGATGAAAAAGAAAACATGTTTGCGGTGCATAATGATTACATGTACCATGAGGAGTTGCTCCATGCACAAAACACATCTTAATTCTCTTTACATCCCTTCCCCTTCCCTCCCTCCTGACTGCACCCCCCCATTCTCTCTCCTTCCTCCCTTCATCTCTGAGAAAGAAAACATTTTACAACTTTGATCCAATGCTAAGAGACCATCGGTTTACCAGGTTATTTTTCTCAGTTACACCTCAGAGATGAGAGGTAAAAATAAGAAAACAAATCATAGTTGAAGTTTTAGTTGAAATGGGAATTATTTTCTTTCTTTCTGTCTCCCACTTTACCTTAGTTTTATACTTCTAGATCTGTATTATCGCTTGTTTTCTTTTTGGGGTACTGGAGATTGAACCCAAGGCCTTCGCACTGCACTACAACCCCTGGCAGTTTTTATTTTAAGACAGTGTGTCACTAAGTTGCCGAGCTGCTCAGGCGGAGCTCAAACTTGTGATCCTCCTGCCTCAGCCTCCCAGAGTGCTGGGATTACAGATGTGTGCTTATATATGTATTGCTATGTGTTGATGACTGAGGCTCAGAGATATGAGAAAATCCTCGGCCATCACAGGAATACTTAGTAAAGTTCATGAAATTGTTTCTTGGGAGGTAAAACTAGGCAGTTCAACTGAGGGTAAATAAAGAATATTGTTCAGCCAGCCTTCAAGGCAGGAGATGAGCTCAGATGTGCCCCAGGGCCTGGCAGGGAGCGTGAAAAGGTGAAGGACAAGGAGGCACAGCGGTAGAGGATGGTAGGAACTGTGGGCTCGGAAGAGGATGCTGGCCAGGCGTCAGGCAGGCAGGTGACACGCACCTCAGTTCAGCTCATTGCCGCCCTTGGGGATGGGGACCGGCCCTGGCAGCTTCCAGGTTGCAGGAGAAGTTGGGAGTTTGCCTGGATCACGTGACTGCTCCCATTTCAACTGTTAGTGAAATATTTCAAATAAAACACTGGAGCCTGATAAAGTGCAGGTATCAGGGGCCTTCAGTTTGTGGCCTCTACCTTTCATAAGAAACGGGCACTAGTGGTTCGCCATTTCTCCCCATTGCCGTTCATTCCCACTTCGGGTTTCTGTCTCCGTGAGCTCGGGCGGTACCCGGCTGTGCCCTGCAGGACGCAAGGGAGCTGAGACAGTTGAGGTGTGGTGCATTGGCGACCACCAGTTCTACCCACTTGGGGTGGGGGCACAGGGAAGGTTCTTAGGGCCAGGCTCGGATCCACTCCTGCTCTGTCCTACACAGCCCCAGAGTCCAGGCTTCTCCAGGGTCAGGGCCTGGAAGAGGCTCTGTCCCCACAGAGCACGGCTGTCCCTGTTCTGAAAGGCAGGGCTGGGTGCCAAGGACAGCGCAGCCATCTCACGTCTCCCAGCAGCTTGGGATCCTCCCCAGAAGTTTCCCGCAGGCCGCGAGGCTAGCTCGGCCCTGCAGGGAAGGGCCTGTCTGAATCGGCTCTCAGGACTCTGTCCTCGGAGCCGCCTCCTGGCCTCAGGAGCGAGGCTGCCCTGTAGCCCATGGGCCGGGCTCCATCTGCCCACAGGGAGCGGGAGAGGCCAGGCCAAGACAACTCAGGCATCGGCTTTGCTGACAACTAGTTTGCCAGCTGCAGCACAGGATAAGAGCCCTCTGTGCCGGTGACTGCTCTCCTGCCGTGAATGTCACACTTAGATAAGGTCAGATCGCCCCACTTTTATGTTTTAGCCAACCTCGGCCTCGGACACGCCTGGTACACTTGGACTAAAAATGCAGGCCAGTGTTTTTAGTCATTTAGCCTAAGCATTTTCCGCTACTCTGTCCTTCCTTCCTTCCATCTTTCCTTCCTTCCTTCCTTCCTTCCTTCCTTCCTTCCTTCCTCTCTCACCCCCAGCAGCACTAGGAATGGACTGAACTCAGCCTTTCCATTGAGCTACATCCCCAGTCTTTATTTATTTATTTTTTGAGGGAGGGACTTTCTAAATCACTAAATTGCCAGTGCTGGGCTTGCACTTGCGATCTTGCCACTGCAGCCTCCCAGAGTGCTGGGAATACAAACAGGGGTGTACCACCATGACTGGCTTGTGCCAATTTTTAAAATTTTAAATTATACAGGTATGTGTGAATGCACTCTCATAAAAGAGTAGAACAAAGTAGAAACACAGAAATCATCCTCAGCAGTTTAGAATTGTGACTGCCCTTCCGGGGCAGGTGTGGGTGATGGTCAGCTGGCCGGTTTGCATAGAGCCCTGCGGGGGCCTCAAGTGGCCTCTCTGCCCTTCGTCAGAGCAGAGCTGACCCAGGCGGTGCCTCTGCAGAGAGCCCAGACCCGCACCTCCTGCCCAGCCCGGTCTGAGGAGGTCCCTGCTGGGCGGCTCTGGGGAGCTGCATGGGTTGGTTTGAAGTTCCTGGCTCTGTGGGAATGAAAGTGTGGAGATTGTCCCTCCCCCTTTCTTCCCTCTTTCCTCCTCCTCTCCCTTCCCTCTTTCTGATACTTTTTTTTTTTTTAACCAAGAACATGTATTGGTACTCTATATACATAATGACCACATTCATCATAGTTAATTTATGTACATGTTACATCTTGGTTTCCCCCCTTTCCCCCACCTTCTACTCCCCCCACTTTCTTATTTACAACAGCTTTATTTACTTTTTCCATTTTTCCCTTTTCCTTTCTTTTCTTTTTCCCTTCCTTCTTTTCCCACTCCTTCCTCTCTAGTTCTCCTCCCTTTTGAATATTATCTTTCTTTTATATAATATCTATTATACCTCTTTGTCCTTACTTACATTTATGGTTTCTCATATCAGAGAAGCAATTGAATATGTACTCATGTGTGCCTGATTTAATTTCACTTAAGAGTATATTCTCAAGATGCATCCATTTACCTGTAAATGTCTTAAGTTTATCCTGTTTATGGCAGAGTAATACTTGATTGTATAGGAAAACCACATCTTCTTTAGCCATTCATTAGTTGTTGGGCATTTAGGTTGTTTCCAAGACTTAGCTATTACAAATTGTGTTGCTGTAAATATGGTTGTGCGTAGATCACTGTGGCACAATGTTTTTAATTCTTCTGGGAAGATACCAAGCAGAGGAATAGCTGGGTCAAATGGAACCTCTAGTTGTAGTTTTCTGAGGAATCTCCACACTGATTTCCACAGTGGTTGGACCAGTCCTACATTCCCACCAACAGTGGAGGAGGGTTCCTTTTTCCCCACAGCCCCGCCAGCACTTGTTATTTGTTGATTTCTTGATAATAGCTATTCTTTCTGGAGTGAGATGGAATCTCACTGTTGTTTTAATTTGTATCTCTTGAATGACCAGTGATGTTGAGCACTTTTTCATATATTTACTTGCTATTTTTACTTGTTTGTCTTAGAAATGTTTATTCATTTCAGATGCCCATTTTTGGATTGGGTCTTTAGATTTGGGGTCTGATTTTTTTCGAGTTCTTTATATATTCTAGATGTTAGATCTTTGTCTGAGGAACAGCTGGCAAATTTCTTTTCCCACTCTGTGGGTTTTCACCCCACCCTCTTGATGATTTTTTTTTGGTGTGTAAAAACTTTTCATAGGATATGATCCCAAGCATTGACCCTTTGTGTTATTTCCCACCTCTTTCTGATTCTTAGGTACTTTGTCCTGAAGATTTCTGCTGGAATTGAGTACCCCGGTGAGATCAGGTGGCCGCTAGCCTTCTGTCTCTTCCTGGCTTGGGTGATCGTGTATGCATCCCTGGCTAAGGGAATCAAGACTTCAGGAAAAGTAAGAAGTGGGATTTACCTGAGTAAGAACCAGCTCTGTCCTCGCCGCCCACCCCCCACCCCCACCCCCGGAGTGTTTGCATCTTAGAACAGACACATGGGAAGAGAGCTGGGAGATGTGGGCAGTGATTCTGGTTCCACCCTCAGAAGTTGCGGGTTGTGGGCAAGTGACTTCATTCCCATCTGTAAAATGGGGATAAAAATGCCTTTCCTTCAGGGTTGTGTTAAGCATTCAGCAAGACAAATGTGTACCAAGCCCTTGAAGTGTGGCAAGGGACTGTGATTCATTTCTGTCCTTTCCTATCAGAGGCTGCCCTTCATTCTGCAGATGGAGCCACCCTGATATAATTCTGTCACTTTCCTTAAACTCTAGAATCTGTCCTTCTGGCTTTATGCCTCTTGCTCCAGCTGCCAGGTTGGTTATTCCTTCTGCCAAGAAGCTGGCTGAAGATCAAAAGGGTGAAGCAGGCTCCTTCTTGCTCCCAACCTTGTTCTTAGACTTTCACTCCTTCTCCTGGCTCCCCACCCAACACACTTCCACACCACATGCCCCCAGCCTGAAGCAGAGCTGTCTGGCCACGGGATTTTGGCTGGGCCTTTGGAGACGATAGAACTCTCTCTTCAGTTCAGTTCCAAGCCGAGGCAAGGACTCCAGTGACCGCAGGCCACGCGCTGCGTTGCAGGTCTCATGACATTGCTCCATATTCCCATTTCTCAGAAAACCCCCACTGAAGGTTTGGTCCCCCTCGCATTGCCAAACAATGCATGGCATTTCATCGCCTCAACAGGCACGTGGGTCCGGCGTGTTCCAGCCCTGTGACTGAGGATGTAACAGTGGGCTCTGAGACCACAGGTGGTGGGCTGAGTTTGGTCCAGTTATCCAGGCCAGGGCGTCCTGTGGGAGCATCATGATCGGTGGACCTCATGAGTATCAGGCCTCCTGGGAGGCTGGTCTGTCCACCTTCCACCCACACACACGCCGTACAGCCCCACCAGGCACCCCGACACGGCGCCCGTTGGCCACGTAGACCGACCTGTCCTCACTCTGGGTGTGTAGGCCCGCACGCCTCGTGGTTACGGCACTGTCCGGCTTCCGTCTTATCTGCTGACACGGGGCCTTGAAAGGTGACTCTGGAAGGTTTGGCAGCCTCGCCCGGGGCAGGTGGCACATCTTACACCCCACGATGGAGGGGGAGTCCGGCTGGCTAGAAAGAACCAGACTACAAGTGAGGAAATTGGGGTTCTTCACCCCTGGGACTTCTCAAGTTGTTTGTTGTTTAGGGACCATCGGGTCACCGAACTTGGCTGAGCTTTTAACTTATGATTAGCTTTTATATGTTTTTGCCAACAAGTGAAAAGAACATTTTCTCCTCTTAGCTATTTCAGGAGACTTCCGTTTCCTCGTTTCTAAGGTGATGGCAGTTGGACGGGGACGTGTCCAAGTCCTCCTAACTCTAACATTCTGTTGAACACTTGCTGAGGGAGCTAGGGGACCACTTTTCCTCTCTGGACTCAGTTTCCCCTTCTGTAAAATCGCCCTGCTGCCTTGGAATGAGTCCCAAACGACTGGATCGGCTGTTTTCCTGGGGCCACAGGAAGCTAGGGAATGGTAAAGTGACCCTAACGGCAGTGCCGGGGCAGAGTGGAGTGCCTGCCTTCTGTGGTGTGGAACTGGGACTGGACGGAGTTTGATCGGCTTCAGAGGGCCCAGCCAAGAGACCAGTCAGCAAGTATTGGCTCAGCTGAAATCCCACCAGCAGGATGGTCCTGGAGATGGTGAGAAGGCGGCCTCAGCCATGACCCAGCAGATAGGGTAGCAGGCGAGACTGGCAGGCGAAGAGCTGACAAGTGAGGAGAGTGAGATGCAGAAGGGTGGCCTCGGTGGCTCCAGAGTCAGACCGATCTGAGTTCGAATCTTGGCTTTCTCACTTTCTAGTTGTGTAGCTCGGTGAGTTGTTTGCGAATCTGTACATTGGGGATGAAAGCACTTACCATGTAGGACTGCTGTAAGGAGTGAAATAGCACATGTAAAGTATCAGGAGTACACTTCACACTTCAGTGGCATTAGCTCTTTTAGTTCGGTCTTGTTAAGAGTGCCTGGTAGTGAGCGGGCACCATGCACTCTGGCATCTTGGACACAGCGGCTTTGGGAGGGAGATGGGAGCAGAAAGGGAGCTTCGTAGACCCCTCTGTGCCAGGCACCATGCTGATTGCTTCACGTGTGTTAGTCCATTCAGTCTTCACGACCACTCGCTGGCAAGTACACTGATTCCTCTTTTATAGACAGAGAAGCGGAGGCTCATCAAGGTGTAGAAGACCATCTGAAGTCACACATAAGTGGCAGTAGTGGAATTTGAACACAGGTCTGGCTTGCTGTAAAGCCCAGAACCTACATGGTGTGGAAAGGGTGCTGGGAGTCGATGGGAAATGAGAACTATGGCCTCATCGTTTGTATGGAGAGGGGATGTGTGACTTGGGGCAAGTTACAAGATCATCAGGACCATATTTTCCTCATTTGCAAAGTCAAGGGCTAGAGCAAATATTCTCTAAGATTCTCCTCTGCTGTGTTTGTTCATGCTTTTTGCAATGGTGTTATAGCCAGTTCTTTCAATGGACAGAGTTTAATCCTTGGTGTTATGTTTTATAGGCATTCTAGAGTAGAAAGTTATAAGCAACTAGATTTTTCTTTTATCCCTGCCAATTTATCTTCCTGCTTCATTGAGAAAGGTTTCCAACCAAAGACCAATTCATTACAAAGTGAGGAATACCGATAGAAATAATGAATCACAATTTATTATTGTGCCCTGGGTTACACAGACATTAATCATGGGAAATTACTTGAGAG
Source organism: Hystrix cristata (assembly GCA_004026905.1). Classification (NCBI taxonomy): domain Eukaryota; kingdom Metazoa; phylum Chordata; class Mammalia; order Rodentia; family Hystricidae; genus Hystrix; species Hystrix cristata. The sequence goes on along the minus strand of PVJO010005091.1, from coordinate 54,969 downwards.
CTGAGCCGAATGTGTGGCTGCAGGTGCCCATTATGATGAACTCTTCGTGATTGAAATTCTACAAATGCTGGCATTTCTTTGCAACAGAAAGATGCTCCTTCTCCCAGCACGATGCGCTCAATTCTTCAGGATTAGGACCCCGGGAGGCACAGAGGGCCGACTGAGGCCTTTGAGCAGCTAGAACTCCAGAGGCAGGGGCGACCCGCAGGCCCCTGAAGGTCAGATGCCACCCACCTGACCTCGGGGCTGCGTTGCCTGGAAGTTTCTGCAGCAGAGCAAAGCCAACCTAATTAGCCAGCGCCAGCTGCTGGCGGCTGCCCACCTGCGCAGGGCTCCACGGTGCGGAGGATGCCTGAGGTGTCAGGCCAACAGGCGGATATCAACTAGTCATTGTCACTCCTGCCAAATAGAATTCATTACTGTTCACGCTGAATTCCTCTGACAGTCCATCCTGAAGCGGGTGCATTCTGAAGCCCTGATACCAGGAGCTGCCTGGGCAGGAAGCCTCCATGCACACCTCGCTCACCAATGAAGCATCCTCGCGATTTAGAAACCAAACTGTGGGCCCTCTCGGTTCACCAGGGTCGTCATCTGTAAAGGGAGCATGCCATCCACGCCCGGGCCAGGAGCAGGCAGGCGAACGGGCGCTTGGGGCCAACCTCAAGGAAGCACTCACACTCGGGTCCCTGCAGGTGTGGGGCAGCCCCAAGCACGGGGCCTCCATAAGTTTACACTCCAGGACCTCACGGGCTTCAGCTTAGTTCCTCGTCTTCTGCTGATGCGGCCCGTAGGACAATGGAAAGAATGGCGTCAGAGTGAGCAAGCTCTGGGTATGGGTCCTGGCCCAGGCGGGGAGACCTCGAATGAGGTATTTAATCCCTTCTGAGGTGCTTAACGTGGAGCTCCAGCCTCCTCCCCTGCAAAATGGGACTGAACAACATTCCTGGTCCACAGAGGGAGTCCAGGAGGGGCAGTGTCTAATCTGTACCCTGCAGATGAACGGGGACAGTTATCTCGGCCGGTTAGACAGGCGCCACTCTTAGAAATAGGATCTTGGAGAAGTAGGATCTGGGATCCTGCAGGCTCCTCTGTCTCCATCCATCATCTTTCCTTCCCACCGGCCCCAGATCGGGTGGCCCTTAGCTGTCCCCTGTGCCAGCTGCCATCATGGCAGGGATGGAAGTCAGACCAATCAAGACCACCCAGACCCACCAACCCTTTCTTGGAGCATTTCCTCTCAGAGCAGGTGGGGCGATTTTCTCCCGCGATGTCAGCTGTCCTTGAGTTGCCTGATGCCGCTCTGTGCAGCAGCTTTGCTTTTCCTCTGACTCTAGGGGCCGTGAGAAGCAGATTTGCAGATGGTGGCAAGAGCTGGCTGCTACCTCCTCCCCCATCCCTACAATTGCCAGTTCTTGGGGATTAGAGGGGAGGACAGACTGCTGTCCTGTGGGGCAGGGGACAGATGTCCTGCTCAGAGAAGAGGAGGCCAGCCCATCCCTGGATCTGCAGCCAGAAAATAAGAGCTTGGCTTTGAGTAATCGGCTTTAGACGCCAAAGTCATTTTGCCATTTCAGCAAGTGGGAGCTCTACTTTTCTGTTGCCTTGACTCCTCTCTCAGTCCCTCACACCACATTACCTATGACAGGAAATTCTTCTGGTCTTCTTGAAAATATGCCCAGTATCTGATTGCCTGTCGCCAGCCCCACAATGACATCCTGGTGGGAGCCGTCACCATCAGTCCCTGGTTTGCTGCCCGCCTCCTCACTGCTCTCCCTGGTACCCTGCAGTCCAGTAGTGAGGTAGCACAGGGTGACACTGTTAAAATGCTAGACTGCCCAATCCCTGTCGTGGCCCCCAAAGTCCTTACCGGGCCCCACCCTGCCCTGCGCTCTGTCCCCTGCAGACTCCTCTCCTGCCGTGCCTGCTGGCCACCTGCTGTCCCTAGGAGTCGCACGTCCGCTCTCCTTAGGACCATCATTCTGGCTCGTCCCACCACCTGGTGTCTTCTCCCTCATATCCAGTCGGCTCACATCTGTTTCTTCAAGTCTCAGCCTGGTTCTCAAGGAGGCCTTGCCTGGGTGCCCATTTCAGTGTGGCCACGTTGCAACTATGCCACGTGGCATGTCCGTCTCCTCACTCTGCTCATTGTCCTCTCTTTTTACAGGGCACATCTCACCTGATTTGCTCCATGGTGTGCCCTGGATGCATAACTGTACCGATATATGTAGCACATATTAGGTGCTCTAAATATATCAGTACACAAGTGTGTATTTATGAATATTCATTGCAGGGTCCTGACCACGCAAGCACTGAAATTCTAAAATGTGAGCCAAAAGAAACCTCAACTCCTTTAAGTTGTGGATGCCAGGTATTTTGTCCCAGCAACGAGGACAGTAACTAAGACAAAGCCAGCACCCTCCAGGAGTCCCGGCCCTGGTGGACACGTGAGCCCGGTGGCCGCTCCGTCTCGCCTATGCAGGGGCACGTTCTGCGCATGCGCTCACCCTGCCTCTCCGCCCCGTGGTCTTCTAGGTGGTGTACTTCACGGCCACTTTCCCATACGTCGTACTGGTGATCCTGCTCATCCGGGGAGTCACCCTGCCCGGAGCTGGAGCTGGCATCTGGTACTTCATCACCCCTAAGTGGGAGAAACTCACGGATGCCACGGTGAGCTCACTGCTTCCTCTGTAGGAGGCGGGCGGAGGTGGGGCAGCCCCAGAGACAGGCCTTGTTGAGGGTGGTGTCTGGCAGCCTTGCTCCAACGTGAATCTCACGCTCTGTTCTACAGGGTCCTGATGGTCTTGGTGCGTTATGCACTCAGGACATACTTAATGAGAAGCGAGTGGACGAGCATTTTCAGATTCCTGGAATAGTTGTCCTACAGCTGGAGTTGCAGTGCGGGCTGATAGTGAAAAACCAAATCCCTTTAATAATTTTGGGCCATCTCACACCACTTATCTGCTGCTAATTACAGTGTGTGGGAAATACAGCTCCATTGGTTGGGAAATAACAGCGCTTAGGTGAACGGAAAACAATTCTATTATGTGAAAGGCTTCAGACGCATTTGAATACTCTTGCACACCCACACTGGATCAACATGCACTGGACCTTTCTTTTACTCTAACATTCACAGTCCGAAGAACTCAAAGTGGGGGGGGAGTGTTAATGAGCAATGGATTTTCCCATCTTAAAGAAAAGTCTGCTTTTTCAGAGCATGTTAAGAACACAGCTAGTATTGAGTTTGGGTGTACAGAACAGAAATCTCCAGATAATACCAGTTTAAACAGGATGAAGGTCTATTTCACCCGTGGCACTATGGCAGATAGCCATGGGCCAGTTGAGCGTCTCCATGGTATCATCAGGGACTCAGGTTCCTCTTCCTGCCCTGCCATTCTAGTGAACAGCTTCCATATAGCTTCTGGAGGGCTGGGGACTTAGCTCAGTGGTTAGGGTGCTTGCCTAGCAAGCACAAGGCCCTGAGTTCGATCCCCAGTACAAAAAAAAAAAAAAAAGTGGTGTCTCATATAGCTGCTGGAGCTCTGGGCATCATATCAGTTTTCCAGGTTACTCAGAGAGGTGAAGGTAGGGATAAAAATAGGCACTCCCCTCTCTTACAGAGAAGAAACCCCAGGAGTTTCACATCATTTATTTCGCACAGTGGGCCAGGAACTAAGTCATATGATTGCCTAGCAACCAGATCTGTACCTCCCTTAGATGGGGAATTTGTGCATATGGCTGCCCCTAAATCAAATCCCAGCTCTGTGTCTCCAGGCATGTGAGGGAACGAATGTGGGGGTGGGTGCAGGCTTCGCCAGGACACACTTTAACTTGGTCTTTACATACTACAAGCACAATTTAAAAACAGGATTGAATTTATAAAGAGGATAGGAGGCTATCATATAAATCTTAAGTCTATAGCTCAAACTCCTGAGTGACCTGGAGTTTTATGAGGACATTCAAGAGAAATTATGTGACAGAACCAAGATGTGTCATCAGCTAAGCTCAGGGGGAATGTAGCTGTATGAAGTTCACTCTTGTGTCACCAACATTGCTTCATTATAATTAGGGGCGACAGAATTTCAGGTTTTTAATAGCAGTTGTGACCCATAGGAATTATCAGTGAAATGTTTTGTATCCATATTTATATTTTGCTGTCGTAAATTGTTCTTTGAGAATGTATCAACCAAAAAAGGGCTCTCTCTCTCCATCTGGTTTTACATGATAGAAATATAAGCATGAATATGCACACGGTTTATCGAGTTCCTCATCTTTGATCAGACAGCGTTAAAACCTGTCCCTGGTAATTTAATGCACTTTGGCCTCAGGCACAATTGAGGTCTATTTCTCATTGATGTTGGTATCCGAAGTCATTTTGTCCCTGGCTGCTCTTTCCTGAAAGACAAGGTGGCCCTTGACGCCTGAGGCTCCCCTCCCCTGAGGCCCATCTCCTCCGCTCACCCTGTCGCTTGCCCTCCCAGGTGTGGAAGGATGCTGCCACTCAGATTTTCTTCTCTCTATCTGCTGCCTGGGGAGGTCTGATCACTCTTTCTTCTTACAACAAATTCCACAACAACTGCTACAGGTATGTGCAGGGGCCTCCAAGCCCCAGAGGGCGCTGGTGAGCAAAACAGGGTCGGGGACCGAAGCGTGGACTGACTCAGGGAGGTCTGGAGGCCGCATTTTCCCGCTTCACCTGAGCTAGAGCTAGAGATTTGCCTGCAGTCTGGGAGAAGCGACCTGCCAATGGCTCCCTGCTGACTGCCGGACCCCAACCTACACTATAGACCCTGACTCAGGGTGGGGTCCCAGTGGCGTCAACGGGGATGGCACTGAGCCCTCTGGAGGCCGGCCGTGTCCTCCAGTAGTCATCTGCGAGCCCCCTTGTCCATGTATGAAGTCACAGCGTCACTTGTAAGACATAGTCATCGATCACTTGATGCATATTTCTAGAGACCCTGCAGGAAAGGCAGCATCACACAGAGGAAAGAGCACCTTGACAGCAGACAGGTGACTTGATTATGACTTCACCACCTCCTGAACCTCGGAAGCATGGACAACACACTTCCTTCTCTGAGCGTCCATTGTTGCATCTATAAATCAGAGATTTGTAGTATTTTGTTGTGGGTAAACGATGATGTATAGAAAGCTCTCAGAGCAATATTTTGCACTTAGTAGGCACTCGATAAATGGCAGATGCTGTTGTTATTTTTAAAATAAGATACGAGATATTTTGTGGACCAAGAATGAGGAAGAAACATTCAAAACGTGTCCCGGTCCTGGAATGGTTTAGGGTCGAGGTGCAGAGGTGCAAGGTCAAGGGTGTGGTTTTGGGTTCAGGGAGTCACACTCACAGGACACAATAGACTGTTTGAGCACAAGTTTACCGGATTTTAAGAAAGGACATGGGACAAGGAGCAGTGGCTCAGTGCCCAGAGACAGGACCGTGGAGCCCTGGGCACCTGGACTTAGATGGCTGTGCCCCGAGCACTTCACACTAACACCGTTGGGAGCATAGGATGACGACAGGAGCTGGCGCTGGTGACCGTGATGAATGCTGGTCCCCTTAGAGCTGAGCATGTCCTCTGGCTTCAGTCCTCTGGTCACCTGGCTCTGGAGCCGTGCGGCCCTGCTCCCATTTTTAGGGCAGCCAAGCGCATATTTTCTAGGTCATGCGTACAGCCGTGCTAGCAGCCAGGTCTGGGAGCCCAGGCCATGCTTGAGAGGATAATTAGTCTGTAGCAACTGCACAGGAATCTGTTAATTCCCTTGGTATTGCAAAAGCCTTGGCTCAGGGTCAGCCTTTTCTCTGGCATCTCTGAAGCTTAGAGCAAGGACCACAGACAAGCTGTGGTCTCCTGAGGTGAGATTTACACTGGCCAGTGTGCAGGTCTGGAAGGGGGCTCATTCCGGGTGACAGAAACATCCTGGAGTGAAATGAGAGGGAAAGAGTGGGATAGGGATGTGTAGAGGGAACAGATAAATGGGACTGGAGTGGAAATCCAAGATTGAGGTACCGGAAGGCACCGTGTCTGGGGAGCAGATGGGACTTTGTCTCTGTGTCCTGGCTGGTGGAAGGGCTACGCACTCCCCACAGCCTCTGTTAGAGGGACACACAGCCTACCCACGAGAGCAGAGGAAACCCTCATTTCTTAATGCTACCTCGCTTTTAGACCACAGTGGATGCCTTGAGACCCAGTTCTCAGCACATAGGGCCAGCGCCTCCTCCCAGAGGCCCTGGGTCGGGTGTTTTTGAGTTTTTTGGTGCTTTTTAAGTCGGGCTAAGGACATCTGTGGTCAGAATTGCTTGTTCTCTCCTTGGATGAAAGCCTGTTTAGAGATGACATGATCATGCCAGGGTTGTGGGCATGCACATGCACACACACACACACACACACACACACATATACACAGAGCACATTTCATTTGTCCTTCCTCCTGGCCCTCTCACAGAGCCCACCTAATGGCAAACTCTGCCCTCTCCCTCCCAGGGACACTCTAATTGTAACCTGCACCAACAGTGCCACAAGCATTTTTGCTGGCTTCGTCATCTTCTCTGTCATCGGCTTCATGGCCAACGAGCGCAAAGTCAACATTGAGAACGTGGCGGACCAAGGTAAGGGGCGCCAGCTTCCGGCTCACTGCCCGAGCTCCTCATTTCTGCCGTGTCAGGAAATTGGCCTTTGGGGCAGGTGGAGGGTGAGAAAGCCCGAGTGTCCCTTTACAGAGGGACCAGGACAGTTGCCTATCGGAAGCTCACGTCTCTAGCCAGAAAGCTTTCGAAGGCCTCTCTCCATTTCCTCTCTGCTCTCCTTGGTCTTTTCTTGCTTCTCTTAATTCCATCCCAGCCCGAGTAGGCCAGGTCTGAGCCCTCAGGGCCCAGTGGAGCCTTCATGAGGCAACCTGGAGCAGAGCGGTGTGGGACGGACCTGCCACAGGAGGGCGCCCTGGGCAAGTGGGTGCCGCGGCCTAAGGAGCGCTGAGGCTGAGCCTTTGCCTGACAAGCACTTTCCTGATTGTTAGGTAAAATGTGTTCTCAAGGCCTTCTGCTTAGTTAGCAACTTGAACTTGCAGTTTTCCCCATGAGTGGTAAGACTGGATGGCGGCGAGAGGGAGGGGAGCAGGCAGAGAAGCGTTTACTCTCCATCCCAGTGATCCTTATATGAATGGCTAACATTTGTGCGCTGCTTTCGAGTGTACAAGCAGCTTTCATTTTTTGTCTCATTTAATCCATATTTCTAAGAAAATATTTGCAGAGAAAGCATTTAAGATTTTTATTTAACTCTATTTCCCCTGGCCTGGTTCTGCAGAGGATTTGGGTATTTAGAAGGCTTTGGAGCCTTCCCTGCAGCAGTTCCTCATCACTGAGGGGTGCTGGGGATCGAACTGGGGGCCTTGGGCCTGCCAGGCAAGCACCCTACCGCTGAGCTAACCCCCCGGCCCCACCTTGCTTGTCATTATGATCGGCTCGCAGATCAGGCGCGTGTGGGGTGCCCTTGTGTGGGGGCTGCGCCCGCAGAGGTGCCTGGTGTAGGCTGGTCTGGCCGGCAGTCACCTCCCTCCAGGAGCCCCCGGAGCTCTCAGATAACAGCTCGGAGAGCAAGGACCCAGCCCTGGAAATGGCACCTTTTTGGTGGGCTGACCCATCTCCCCTGGCTGCCGGAGGGTAATTAATTACCACTTGGCCTCCTGTTGATAGGACCCTAAAGAGTGAAATGAGCCGGCAGGTTCCTGGGGTGCGCAGAGCTCTCCTGGAGAGTGTGAACCCTGAGGGGTGTTTGGTTCTGCAGCAGTGGCCAAATTAGAGGGTCCCCAGGAGCCAGCTCGCTGGAGGGCAGGCGGAGAAGGCGAGAAGGCTGTGTCCTAGGGAGGGATGTGAGTGTGTGTGTGTGTGTGTGTGTGTGTGTGTGCTTGAGCCACCCCTAGCTGTCCTGTGACCTCATTTCCGCCCAGCAGCGGTGCTGAGGCAGACAGGCTCTGCCTTGGTTTCTAGCAGATCAGAGACATTCTGTTCTGCTATTTCTAATGATGTTACTGAGCTTGTGGAAGCCAGTGGCCAAGCAGCCAGTAATAAGCATTGCTGAGATGCAGGCCATGTAAGTGAGGTCTTTTCTGCCCTAGAAAATGGATTTGGGAGGGAGATGCTGCAAAAAAAAAACCCCTCAAATAGAATTTTATTTCTCCTCTAGGTAGAAAGCAGGAGATAACGGCCTGTGTTTCTCTCTGACATTTCCCCTTTTCAGTATTTGTCAGCTCCTCTGGTCTGACAGTGAGAACAGCACTTCCACCAGGTTCTAGCCTGCTGTGTCAACACTTGGTCTCTGGTCCAGGGACAGGAGAGGGGTCCAGGCCCAGGAGACCTTCCGTCCGTCAGCCCCCTCGGCTTGCTATTCCTGCACTTCTGAGCTCATGGATACTCCTACGTGGGTTCTATGAGCTTATTTATTTCCCCAGGTTTAAAGGAGGCGCTACAGATCAGGGTCAGATATTTGGGGTCAGGCCTGTGTGAAATCCCAGCCCCACTTTTTCCTAGTAGAGCAACATTATTAACGTACAGACATTCAAGATGCTTTTGCTGCCCCAACTTCGGCAAGATAGATTCAAGTTTTTGGTGTTTAGCTGAAACGGTTTCTCTTAAATGACTTCATGCGGTTCTGTTTCATTTAGCAGTCTCTTTTTATCTTCCTTGTGGTACTAGGGATTGAGCCCAGAGCCTCTGTACTGAACCACATCCTTAGCCCTTTTATTTTTAGATTTGGAGACAGGGAATCAGTTGATCAGGCTGGGCTCAAACTTGTGATCCTCCTGCCTCAGCCTCCCAGAGCTGGGATTGCAGGTGTGCACCACCACGCCCCATTTGCAACTCCCTTCTGTGTGAGGCGTTTTTGCCAAAAGGTTTGTCAGGGAGAACCAGCAACTCACCCAAGGCTCCAGCTAGGAAGAGGCAACCCATGGGGAGTGGATCCCACTCTTTGACCACTGGGCTGTACCCCTTTTCCATGCACGTGAGAGAGGCAGGACTTGGCCTGCAGCAGACAGGCCATTACTCTTTTAAATATTGAACAGTATGATTCACTCAGCGACTCCACTTCCCAGGTACCTTGGGGAAGTGAAGTTTGTTGTAATGTAGCTTGAAAAAAGCTCCTTCACTAGAGTGTGCGAGGGAGGCAGCTGAAATTGAAGCAGGATTTTAAAGTCAAGCCCCCTCCAAAGTGGTATCTCCCAAAGGATCCGATCCTGTTCAGGCGACCGGCTGAGGTTTCCCAGCAGTGGCCGCTCGAGACCTTCTTTATGGGCCTGGCTAGCGCCCGAGCACAGTGCTGGCCGCCTTGCTCTGCATTCGAGACCCATTCTGAGCTGTGGTTTAATATAGACTTTTCTTTTATGGTTCATGGAGGAGCCTTATGGAGGCTGGCTCTACAGCCTGTTCAATAAATGCATAAAGTGGGGGTATCTTAGGCATTCGAGGCTTTATATTTTAAATACCCAGAAGCCCTAGGCAACATTAGGAACTAACAACCTGATAAATTCCACTTTTAAAAAGTGGTGTTACGCTTGAGTTATAAAATCTCCAGGTGCTGGGATTTCTGGTTTCCAACGTGCGTGGGCTGTAGATTCTCTCTGTGCGCATGTTCACTTGTCTCGCGCACTATCATTTAGCTTTCTACGTGCGAAGAAGTGCACAGCTGTCGCGTCTTTAGATGTGTTTAGTTACCGTGATCGTCCCAGTGAGACCGTGAGGCAGATAGGAACAGCTGGCAGGACTTTGCCATAGCTGAGAAAAACAGCTCAGACACCCCCACCAGGAAGCACGAGCAAGCCTGTGTAGGGAAGTCTGAACTGGAACCTCTAACTGCCAAGTTCACTCATACCGAAAAGTAACATTCTGTGAGTGTTGATGCCATGTCAGGTATTTTTTCATTTGTTCCTTCCTCATAACCATATTGTGAGGTATTATTGTTATTCCCATTTTATAGATGGGCAAAATTGAGGCTAATAGAAACTTGTCTAGCGTTGCATAGCTGGTAAGTGATGGAGTCTGGATATAGACCAGATTTGTCTGACCCTTAGAATCTAAACTCAACTCCAAGCTGTGCTCACCTCTCACTGCCCTTCTTCCCCAACTAATTACCACCGGACTGATGTAGACCCATCTTTTCCAAGTAGGGCGAGATCCTAAAAGCGTTAGACACACGCGTGTTTTATGTGAATGGCTTCACCTGACGAACTGACTGCAGGGAGTGTAGTTACAGGGAAAAATGAGGTCGTTCTGGTCTCTTCTAACCTTCAGAGCAGGTATCTCAACGTCGGCAGTATCAGCGTTGGGCTGGATTGTCCTTCGTTAATGGGAGGCTGTCCATTGTGATAGAGGATGCTGAGTAGTATTCGTCAGCTCTACCCACCAGACACCAGTAATCATGCTACCCCATCTCAGTTGTGAGAATCAACAGTGTCGTCAGACTTTGCCAAATATCCCCTGGGTTTATGGGGGAAAGAAGAGGCACAACATCAACTGTTTTAGTTACTTTCTTTGTTACCGAGACAAAATACCTGACACCTACAATTTAAGGACGCTTTGGCTCACAGTTGGTAGAGGTTTCAGTCCATAGTCAGTAAGCTCCAAGTTGGGGTGGCACAGCAGAGGAGAACAGTCCATGGCATGGCAGCAGGAAGCAGAGAGAAAGACCAAGGGAGGAGGAGGGAGGGCGATAGACCCTTCCAGGCCACACCCCCAGTGCCCCACCTCCACCAACCAGGCTTCACCTCCCAACATCACATTTAGCCAAGAACTCACAAGTGTACTAATCCACAGATGACTATCACCGCCCCATGGTCCAGTCTCCTCCCTCAGGCCCCATCCAGGAGCATGGGAGGCTTTGGGGGGCATTTAGATATAAACCTTTACATCAGCCCTTTAGAGTATAATTATTATATTTTGGCTATAATCATTTCTCCTCTTCCTTCCAGGGCCAGGCATTGCATTTGTGGTTTACCCAGAAGCCTTAACCAGGCTGCCACTGTCTCCGTTCTGGGCCATCATCTTTTTCCTGATGCTCCTCACTCTTGGCCTTGACACTATGGTGAGCCCCTCCCCCCTCCAGCCTGTCCCACGCTCCTTCTGAAGACCCCTTTCCTGGACTCTAGGTCCAGCAGTCCGTGAGGCTCAGGACTGCCTGAAGATCCCCCTGAGTGGGTTTGGGATGGCGAGCTGCCTGTCGAGGGCTGGGGATAGCTTTGAGTTTGGGTGCTAGTGTGATGGTACAAAGCAGCCATCTTGCCTTCCTTCCCTCCCACTATTCTCTGGGCCAGGTTTTAGCCCACACACTTCCCTGTTGGCATCATTTTGCCACAGCACGTTCTGTGGGGCTGGATAAGGAGGAATAATATGGAGTCATTTTTAGGGAAATTGCTGTGGGGCTGAGACTACTACAAATCGTGTTGACAGCGCTCGGAGTTTAGTCATTGGGTGTAAAGAGAGTTTTTCCTCAAGTAGAAGATCAAATGCAAGGTAACTGGAGAGAGGAATTTACATCTCATGAATATAAAATGAAGGCTAAAAGGTCTGATGGATGAATGTGAGTGCAGTCTCCGGGGTCTGGAAGGATGGTTTCTAAAGCTCCCAGCCTGCTCGAGTTCCCTGGAGAGGCTTGTGGGTTGGGCCCAGTTAGGTCGTTCAGACACAGCGGAAGAATGCCATCCTCAAAGCCAAACCTGACCCAGACGGAACTTCCCCTGGTGAGTCGTGCAGAGAGCTTTCTCTGGACCTTGTGCTTGGGACAGTGACTCAGGTGCTTCTTTGCTGGCACCATTCCAGTTTGCCACCATCGAGACCATCGTGACGTCCATCTCGGATGAGTTTCCCAAGTACCTGCGCACACACAAACCAGTCTTTACACTGGGCTGCTGCGTCTGTTTCTTCATCATGGGCTTCCCCATGATCACGCAGGTAAGATGTGCCGGGCGCAGAAATGGGTGGGCCAGGCGTGCAAGAGGCCGTCCCTCTCCCCTGAGCTCGCAGACCTCACGTGCTTAGCCAGATCATCGCCATGTCCGTTTCGACAGCACCAGTTCGTTAGGGATCCTGACTGCGGAGGGAAATATGTCATCTTGGCCACTAGAGATGCTTCTAGCAGCTTTGTAATTGAGATGTAGCCTTCTTGAGCCAACAAGACAGGTGTGTCCCACTTAAAGAACTGGAAAACGTAGAACTCCAATTTTACTAACCAGATACATTTCCAAACTATTATTCATTGTATGTAAAACTCTACAGTCATGTGAGTCTCTTCTAGTCCAAGTGTCTGGATGGGATGTTAACTCACTCAGTGTGTGCATTGCTCTCACTGTCTCTCTGACCTTGAGCAGGGCATTATTCTGGGCCTTGATTTCTTCATCTCCAAAATGACGGATTTGAATGAGGTGGTTTCTAAGTTTCATCTATTGTAAGGAGACTTAAAGAGTGAGATAGAGAAACACTGAGATGCATGAGGAATGCCCAGAGATATCTGAAGGTCATATGAAGGGCAATCCAATGCAGATATATGGGTGAAAGGAGTATTGCTTGCTTAAACAAAAAGAAAGTATTTTGACTGTTTTCACATACGGGTCTTCAGATGTTGACCTTTGTCTTCGCAAAATAAGATGTTAAATCACCTTTCTGGGTGCTTGTTTTATTGATTAACTCAGAGTGGGTCGAGGGACAGCTTTGCTAACCCGGCGAGGTCTGCAGTTTCCATATGGCAACAGTGGCCGGGTGGAGGTTATTGTTTTTGGGAAGAGGGGGATCCTTCGACTCCTGTGTATACCTGATGCTCCTTAAGTTGGGGGGGTGGCTTTAGAAGTGGGAGGAAAGAGACCAGCTCCAGGGCCCACTCGATGTTGCCCGTGTCTCTCTCCTTAGGGCGGAATTTACATGTTCCAGCTTGTGGACACGTATGCTGCCTCCTATGCCCTCGTCATCATTGCCATCTTCGAGCTTGTGGGGATCTCCTACGTGTACGGTAAGGGAGTCACCACCCGGGGCTGTGGTGAGGCGTTCCCAGCAAGCAGGGTTTCCATATTCAACAAGACCGTGATGGGATTAAAAGTGCAGCTTCACTTCTAAGCTTGCCTCAGAACCGCCATGACCCAGGTTTCATGGAGAAGCCAAATGTGACTGATAGCGAAACTCAGAAATCCCAGGACCCGGCCATTGGTATGATCTGGCAGGTGAACAGTGGGGACAGTGGCCGGCTGCAGGAGGAGGCCTACCTTGCAGGTGTGAAATTAGACCGTGGTCTTGGTGGCTGCAAAGCCCGTGTAGCTCGAAGTGGGGGTAGCCTGCAGCCGCTCCCTGGCTACTGTAATGAGATTGGAGGCCACTCAGCTCACAGGTCTGTAGAAAGCTATTCTCTCCAGTGGAGCTTGCGACACAGAATCGCAATCTCAGCTCTCCCAGGAATGAACTTTCAGTTCCTTTACAGTTCATGCTTCCCAGCATTACCACAGCAACCTGCATCCCATAATCAGTGAAGCTCTTACCGAGAACAGCAGGCATGCTGAACCACTGGATGTCGTCTTTGCCCTTCGTGTGAAGGTGTTTGTCCCCGAGGTTTCCACAGGGCTTCCTGTGTGCATTGCCCTTCAACACAACGAAACCTATTTGATTCGCGGCACCGTTTCCTTTGTGCCTAGAAGTCTGCTGAGAACTGTCCCTAGACTCAGGGCTCCGTAATGTAGATAGGGCCACCACAGCAAACGTCAGGAGGGTGAAAATTTCCAGTTCAGACTCTCTAACTGTATTTCAAACTCAAAAAGAGATAGTTACATGCTGTAAGCTTAAAAAAGCCAGAGTGTCTCTCTGGAGTGTAGGAGTATAGGACATGAGTACCCCCGAATGCATCATCTAAATTGAAAGAAAGAGCAGTACAGGCCCGAGATGTCTGTGGAACTCTGCCCTTTAAACTGGGACCGAGTATAACTTCCATGTGTCCTTGATTTGAGCATTGATGTGCTTTTGCTCTAATTGTTAGCCTCCCACCCAACAGCTGCTCAACAGCTTCTTCCTTTCTTTGAAAATACATTAAGATGGAGGAGGATGGGCAGACATCAAGATGGGAAAAGGACAAGTTTTAGGTCAAAGCTGTGTACCGCAGAAACAGGAAGATCCTGCAATCATTTTTGGGTGTTAATTGAAGCGGAAATTTTCTCAGCCTAGAGATTACATCCCCACTGCAGAGAGAGTTTAGTTGCTGGCAAGAGGAGCAGGCCATCATGCCAGCTGTCCAGATGAGATCAGAGGCCGAGATGCCAACGTTTTTGGCTGATATGACAGCCGGTACCCTGCAGTAAAGCTGTGATTGAAGATCTGGTGTCAGAAGGAGGGTGAAGCTTCAAAGTGCTCTCTACATGAGCAGAGTGGCAGAAACCAGTGAGATCTAGTGATCTGAATCTTACCTTTTTTCTCAGACACCAAAACTAAGGCAAAATGAGGCCTCTGAGAGCCTCCTTTGGTTATTCAACCCCTGCCAGGTCCCCATATAGGCTGAGGTCACCACACGGTCTGTTGGTAAAGTCCGAAAAGCACTTTCTTAGTGGCAGTGTCCCAAGGGCAGAGAGTTACCATGTTTGCCTCTTCCTCTGTCTGTCTGCTGGCTGCTAACTGCCACAGAAAGCACATTTGCCCGGTCTGTTCCTGTAAAATGCCCATTCAGTGTGGTTTAAAAGCATCATCAAAATGGAAACCTTTTAACATTTCTGTTTTTAGACTTTAAATAGCTTCCTCCTCCCTCCCTCATATAAATCTGCTACTAGATCTCTTGGTTTGGAAGGAATAAATAAATCTGAGTGCTTTAGCCCTTGAGCTTTGCTAAATTTACTGGGGACAGGTAACCTCTTGGTCCCTAAGGGTGCAGGTGTTGGGCTGGCTGCTAGAATAGGGGGGCTCAGGCTGGACTTGGATCTAGGTGGAAGGTTAAGAAGTAAATCTCAGAAAGAAACAGTGAGATTAGCTAACATAGTTGTTAGAGATTAAAAAAAAAGAAGAGGAAGAAGAAGAACCTGCACAAATACATGAATTGTATCCCTGGAGACAGAGCTTGCTTTCTGGAGATGACAAGGCCCAAACCAGCGGAAGGTTAGTGTAAGGCGCTTGAACACGAGCCTTTGTGGAGAATGTGAGCAAGCCTGACTGATTTAGTGCATTGTCTTCCTGGCTGCAGAATTTCGGAAATGAGCAAGTGAATTGCAAGAATTTGTGTTTTCTACTTATACCCAGTAATCTCTAGATTATTGAGGATGCCATTCTAGCATCTGATATATGGAGGGTACAATGATCAAGTTTTATCGTTAGAGTGAAACATCTGATTAAAGTTCTCAGGCCGGCCTGACTCAAAGGCCAATCACCAGCCAGGCTGGAGGTGTTTGGGTGTGAAAGCGGCGTTCCCTGAGAACGCACAGGAGCGATCCCTATCGCCGACTTTTGCCAAAGTCGAATCCCTTTGAAAAGAGATTTGTGTTTTCCTGGGAGCCAGTCCAGGGGCCCTCCAGCTGGAGGAGCGATGTGGCAGAACGGTCCCCACCCAGGCGTCCTGCCTGCTGACTCCTCAGCTTCAGAAGACAGTCGATCTGATCTGATTCCCACCTCTGCTCCAGCCCTGCCCTGTCTCTGTCCCTGGTGAGGGGCGTTAGATTCCCACCGGGCGACAGCTTTACAAGATGGAACACGTCTGCCTTCAGTTCTTGTTGCCCATCCAGGTGGCTGCACTCAGTAAGCCGGAGATCGCACTCAGGGCCTTGTGCTCGCTAGGCAAGCACTCTACCACTTGAGCTAAATCCCCAGCACCCTCAATGAGATTTTCAAAGTACCGAATAAAATGAAAACAGATCAACAATACACAAAAACTCCTCCCAGAACTGTACAAATCCAAGCCTAGTTTTTTTCCTCCTACCTGAGCTCCATTTTCACCGATGTTTTTGGCTGAAATGGCACCATATACACCTCCCACTTCAGGACATCCCCTTCCCAAGCTCTATTTTCGGGGATTCGGTAAACATGAGCGAGGAGAGGCTTCAGTCCATTAATGACCCACGCAGTAAATATGTGTGAGTAAATGGAAAACTGTTTATTGAGTGCCTACTGTCTGCCTGGTGTGCTCCTATATAACCAGGGAGGAGAAAGATAGTTTCCCACATTCATGGAAATCACCGACTAGCTACAAAGAAGAGAAAACATGCTTACTGTACAGAGCAGAATGTCAGTGCTAAGTGCGGTTCCCTGGCTGGGAGCCCTTTTGCTTCCCAGAGCTAGAGCAGAGTCCACCTGGTCAGGAAAACCTTGAGAGGGTGGCATCTCTGAGATAAATAATGTAAAAGGAATGAACATGGAGACTTAGGGCGTGTTAGGCTGAATTCCTAACCAAGGCCGGGAAAACCTGCTTAACACAGAAGGCTTTGGCTCTCAGGGATGGGATTTCACGTTAGCCATAAAAGAGTAACTTGGGAATTTATTTGTACACAAGACTGAGACCTAATTTGTGGGGCCCACTATAAAATGAAAAGATGGAGTTTCCTGTTAAAAAATCAAGGATTCCTGGGCCTTGGCAGGAGATCATGAAATCTGGGGCAGCATCCTTCTGGGCAGAGGGCCTGTGCAACTGCATAACTCAAGTGCCAGGACACCACCCACCCAGTAGCCCTGAGACTCTGTCCAGACCAAGGGCAGGGTGTGGACTACAAAGGCAGAAGCCCAGAGTTGCACAGGGGAAGTGATGGGCGAGTTGAAGCAAGTCCTTAACTCTCCAGTTTGGAGTGGTTGGGTGTGTGTGGTTGTTATGGTGACTGATTGCTGAATCTCACTTCTGTTATTTGAGTCTAGAATAGCAGCCATGAGTTCACCACCTTCTCCAGCTACTTCGGACTAGTCATGGAAAAGCAGCTGCTCAGATCCCTCTCGAGGCCTGCCTACGTCCTGTCTTGGCCCTCAAGGTCATGCAGTACACAAATGTCTTCCGTGTGCTCAAGGCTCCATGAGCAGTTTGCTTGTTAGGAGTTTGGCTTTGAAGCCAAGCTGGACCTGGATCAGTGGAACACGCAGAGCAGGCAGGGGAAGCCGGCTAAACAAAGGCCTCAGGTGCAGATAGCCATAGACACAGTGGGGACCCATGTGGGGACTTGGTTATGAGCCAGGGCACTGGAGGGCTGGGCTGGCTGGGCACTGGAGCAAGGCAGAGGCTGGGGACGCTGAGAGCTCGCCTCAGCAGCGGGCACAGGGCAGGAGGGTCTCAGGGTGGCTCCTAGCTGGTGCCCTGGGCTGCATCTGTGAGGCCAGCCTGCAAATTGGCAGAATGGACAGTAGTCGCTGGACCTGGAGCTATCTGAGGCAGAGATCAGGTGTCCACATCCACCATGTGAAGTCCAAGGAGGAAGATGACTTTCCAGGGTCCAAAATGGCCCCAAGACCAAGCCTTTGACTCTTAGTCCTGGGGCTGTGCCTCTGCCCTGAGGCACCGCTTGCTGCAAACTGAGCACCCGCCATCTTCCCATCCCTGGGGTGCTGCTCCTGTCGTCTCTGTGGAAGCTCGAACACCTCTCCGTGGTCTCCTTCCTCTGAGAGGAGGCTGCTAGTTGTCTTCCCCAGGTCTGCCCTCAACCCTGTCACACTGGTGTCCCCAGTAAGCCCCACGGCACTGTCTCATGGGGATGGTTTAGTGGAGAGGAAGAACATGGCAACAGGACTGATACTAACAGCAGAAGTTTCTAGAACCTTCTTCCCCCTTTCTGTCTCAGAACTGAGGCTTGCTTTCATTGTTTTGGTGTGATCTGAGGGCCTCAACTGTGACATCTGTCTCTTTGGTTCCCTCCCCTCACTCACATTTAAGCGGCATAGTGCCAGAAGTTGCTCATCTGAAGGCGCTTGATAAAACCCTGAAGGAAGCAAACAAACCAACCAAAAGCTGGCAAGGTTCACTGTTCAAAGCATTCACTTCTCGCTTGTCGACCCAGAGAAGCAACCTGGGGCCTCCGCACCCCAGAGAGACCCCCAAGAGCTCATTTGGTCCAGAGCTCTCAATAAACCAAGGAAGCTCAGAGGGGGATAAGGCCTTTCCTAAGTCCGCACAGTGGGTTAGGTACCGCACAGGGTTCAGTTCTTGGATCCTCGCTCCTGGGCCAGCGCTTTCTCCTGCACCACATGTGCAGATGAGCATGATCAGACTTGCGTTTAAGTAGGTCAGGAAACCCGGCTACAGCGAAAAGTTGTAGAGTGAATTGAGCAAAGTTGTCGTCGGTGCCTCTCTGGACTCCCCTTGTTCCAGCTGCTGTATTGTAAATCTGAGTCCTGGCTGTCCTTTTGGATGGCTTCTGTCCAGGAGACCCAGAGACTCAGTGAGGAGGGCTGGCTGATGTTCTGGGGTTGAGCTTGCAGGAAATAGAAACAAATATAAGGAACTAAGGGCCACAAAGGATCCCAGGATCATGATTTTGATGGTGGTGGCTAAAGTGGTCTTTTTCCACTAAACTTTACGATTAAAGTATAATATACATAAAAGCAGCACTTATTTTTCAAATTATAAATTTGTGTATTTGTTTTATTGGCTATTACCAAGTTATGATTG
Organism: Hystrix cristata; assembly: GCA_004026905.1. Taxonomy (NCBI): domain Eukaryota; kingdom Metazoa; phylum Chordata; class Mammalia; order Rodentia; family Hystricidae; genus Hystrix; species Hystrix cristata. The sequence goes on along the minus strand of PVJO010005091.1, from coordinate 36,382 downwards.
TATATGTTTATGGGATGCAGTGTGATACAATGATACGTGTATACAATGTGGGATGATTGAATCAAGCTAATTGACATATCCATCACCTCAAACACTTACCGTTTTTTCCCTCAACTTTATACCCTTGGGTCAGCATCATCCCTTTACCCACTCCTTAGCCTCTGGCCACCATCATTCTGCTCTCTGCTCCTGAGTTCCATTTTAAAAAATTCCATGTATAAGTGAGAACATGTGGTATTCATCTTTCTGTGCCTGACTTATTTCATGTAGCAAAATGTTCTCCAGGTCTACTCAAGTTGCTGCATTTGACATAATTTCCCTCTTTTTAAGAGCTAAATACTATCCTTCATATCTATATCTATATCTATATCTATCTCACATCGCATTTTCTGTACTCATTCATCAATTGTAATGTTCAAGTCTCTTGTGAATCATGCCACAAAAAACATGGGAGTGCAGGGAAAGGACTTGACATACTGATTTCAAATCCTTTCCCCATATCCCCAGGGGTAGGATTGCTGGATCCTGTGGTGACTTTATTTTTAATTTCCGAGGAGCTTCCAGAAGGTTTTCCACAATGACGGTTCTAGTTCATATTTTCACCAAAAGCGAGTGTATAGAATTTCCTTTCTCCACAAGGGGCACATACCTTGAATGTACAGCTGGATGGATTTTCAGAGCTGCTGCGTACAAAGGAGCTTGAACTGGGGAACCTCTCAGGTCTGTTCCGCATAGTAATTCCACAGTTCTGAGAAGGCCACACTTCTACCAAGCTCAGGAAAGCAGGCAGGCAACCGCTTGATTCCAAAACATTCCCCAACAGCATTTCCTTTCGAGGAATGGTTTGAAAACCTTCCTGAACCAAGAGGGAGGGGTACAGGGATGGTGGCTATGTGGGCTAGGACAAAAACTGTCTCCTTGGTATTGTACTTAACGGATGTTGCTGAATGACTAAGAAGACAGCCATCCTTTGGTTGCAGCAAAATGGGTGATGGTCACCTGGAATTTATGCTGGTTTTTGTCCATCACGATCGTCTCGTCTCATACACAGCAAAGATAAATGGATTCACTGGAAGTATTCTGGGGAGGGTGGGGGACAGTGATTTTTGCTCTAAATCATAAGGCTTTCATAAGACACTCTGTTTCTTGGCCAGTCTTAATTAGCTTTGCCAGACTTGTCTCTAACCACACGAGATGCTTCAGGAAACAGGACTTGAGTATTCCAGGCCATGGCAGTGCTGCGACCCTGGGCTGGAACTGAGGTTTTTAGATGTAACTGTGGTCTGACAACTTTGGCACTTCACTGCAGAGAGTATTTAATATCTATTTGAATGTTCAATTTGCCCTAATCTTCCTGGCAACAATCAGATTTGTCTGCATAATAGAGGTCAAGTTGACAACAGGCTGGGGACATCTCCAGCCAATGGCACCTGATTGAAGGTCTCTAGTGCCTGCCCTCTCCTCATTCGGGGGCTCTGCAGCTCATACTTGCTCTCTGCTGCTTTATTTGCAGGCTTGCAAAGATTCTGTGAAGACATAGAGATGATGATTGGATTCCAGCCCAATATTTTCTGGAAAGTCTGCTGGGCATTTGTAACCCCAACCATTCTAACTGTAAGGGCTGCATGTTTTCTCGCTTGGATAGTGCTTTGCTTGGAGACGCATGCCGCTGTGTGAACCTGGGAAGTCAGTGGGATGGGTATCATTCTCGTCTTTTGGGTGAGGAAACTGACATTGAGCGAGGTGAAGTGACTTGCCTGAAGGCGTCCAGGTGCTCGCGTGCAGAGCTGTGACAAATGCATGGGTGTCTGGAGCACCCTTGAGTATTTTCCATGATAGGGATCTGCCTTACGATCTGGTGGCAAATAGCAGTCACAGCCAACATGCACCATGTGCTGCCTGTTTCAGGCTCTGTTGAAGGGGCCTCATCCGTTTCGCACAGCTGCCCTCGTCTTAGCTACTTTCCTGTCGCAGGGATACAGCCCCTGGCACCCACAGCTTAAAACAGGAAAGGTGTATTCTAGCTCACGGTTTTTAGAGAATTCACTCTGTAGCCAGCTAGCTGTCTCCGAGGCAGGAAGGAATGGTGGAAGGGTCTAGCAGAGAACTGCTCACATCATGGCGGCCAGGAAGCAGAGAGAGACAGGAGAAGCTGAGGCGGGAGATGTACCCTTCCAGTTCATGCCCCCAGTGACCCGGCTCTTCCAGCCAGACCCGGCTTCCACACAGCAAGTCAGTTCTGAATTCTTGGTAGATGAATGTGCAGATGGCTCCATGATCCCATTGTTTTCCAGAAACCCCACCTCTGAACACAGGAGGATTTGGGCGACATTCCAATCCAAACCCTAACAAGCTCTATGGGCAGGCTTGGTAATTATCTCCACCTTGCAGATGAGGAAAACTAAAGCCCAGAGGCTGTGTGCCTCACCCCGCATTGTCCACCTAGTAATTAGCAGCAGCGGGATTTGAACCCCAGCAGAGTGGCTCCAGAACTCATGCTCCTCACCACTGCTCAATGCAGCTGCTCTACAACTAAGATAGCATTACTTAGACTCATATTGTTCATTTTTCTTGCTTTTGAGGATTATCTTGTGGTCCTCCAGTGTGAAGGTAACATTTTGGGATCATCTGACATTAATCTTTCTGAAGATTGGAGCCTTTCATGTATCAGTAAATCTGTGTGTAGGGCCTTACATTCACATCTTGCCACCTGTGTGACTTGCCGCTCGCTCTGCTCTCCAAGCCCAAGCATTAATGGAGATTTTGCTTTCTTCTCCTCTCTAGCTCACCTGCCTCTTTGCTACTACTACCTGGCTTCTTACTGGTGTCTGGTAGCAAATCCCAAGGAAGTTGTAACTTCCAATTGACCCAGTAGGTGGCAGTAGAAACCAGATTAAAACCTTCCATTTTAGTTTGGGATACGTGCCTTGCTTAAGAAACAAGACCCATGAATACAATTATTATGTGTCACAAACATATACTATTTTTTTCTTTTTGAAAAAAGAAACACGATAAGGACTCAGCTTTTCTGGAGATGAGGAAAGAGATTGATGGAAGGATGTGGGGCAAGGGGGTCAAAAATGTTGGCTAAATTATATGGTGAATATTTAATTTAAAAACTTATTAAGATAAAAGACATATTGCCAAGAACGATGAGATACATGTGTCCGAAGTGAGAGAGTATTCTGGATATTTCGAGGGGAATCGTATCTTTCACTGTGATATATTTTTAAACACTTACTGTCTTTTGATTATACCTCTTAAAATGAATGTAATTATCCACCACAAATATATACCAATACAAAATTTAAAAAGAAACACAAGACAGAATGGATGAAAATACAATTGCAAAGAAAATCCTTCCTTCTGCCCTGCTCTTTGTTCCTTTTCTTTCTTTCCTTCTTTCGTCTTTCTTTCTATCAGAGTGAATTTTTTTCTTTATTTTTTTTAAATTTTATTTTAATGGTACATTTTAGATGTACATAGTGATAACATTCATCATAGGGAATTTGTACCTGTACATGATATATCTTGTTGCTTCTTTTTTCCCATTCCCCTCCCCTCCCCCTCTCCTCCCTCCCTATTTACAAAAGATTTGTTCCCATTTTTTCCTTCCATTTCTTATTTCTCTTGTCCCTCTGTTCCTTTCCTCCTCCCTTGTTCCCTTTCCCATTTGGACATTTTCTCCCCTAATCAAAATGACCCAGTTTCTTTCTGAAAAGCTAGAGGTTGTGACAGGAGAGCCCCTCAACACTCCTCCCTCTGTGTTGACATGATGCCGTCTCCATATAGGAGGCTGCACTTTGTCTGAAACATCCCACCAGATTTGGGGCACGAGAGTTGAAAGGACTGAGCTAGACGGTCCGTCAGTCGCGCTCAGGACCAAAATGTGCGTGAGGACCTGGACGCCCCACATGATGGGCAGCCGCACCTGTCGGATGCCTTCAGCTGCCAGACACTCGGACACCAGTGTTCTCTGTCTCCCAGCTCTCCTGTTTCCCCCGCTTACTGCTCCTCATTTCCTCCTGGCTGTGTCAAAGTTGGACTTTGTTCTAGAGTCTGCCTTCCTTTTCCTGCTGTCCCAGAAGAGATGAAGCTTGAGCGAATTTTGCTCTATTCACAGGAGCACGCACCCAGTCGTGATCAGCACCTCTCTGTGCTGAGGCCTCTTATGAGGCAGGCACTTGACGAGCATTGTCTCTAAAATTTAGGCCCACTCTTTCTGCTGGGTGATGAGCTCCCCATTTTACAGATGTGCACTGAGGCTTGGAGAGGTTGAGGAGCTTGCCCAAGGCCACAGTCTTGCAGAGCTGGCAGCTGAGTCCAGGGATGTCTAGGCTTCCGGCCTGTGTTCTAAACCCAGCTTATCATTCCAAGTGGAGTTAGTTCTGTCAACTTGCATTAAAATAGTTTTAGTCTTTATGAGCAGAATGTCAGGAAAGAGGAGTTCTAGAGACTTGCTGTGCTTTTTGAGAAAGTTCCTCGACTATGCTGTGTTTCACTTGATTTCAGTGATAAACTCATGTCAGAAAGTTGTGAAGAGTCCCAGAAAATACACTGAACCACATTCCCCTTCTGTGTTCATGAGAAGCTAGGGACAATTAGAAGTGGTCAGTTCCTTATCAGTTCCATTATTATCACCAGCCTCCGAGTTTCCAGCACCTTCTTTGGCTGCCATTCAACCCTAAGTCAGGTTGGGCCTGACTTGGTGGCTAAATTACCATCACTCCCAGTGAAGCCCACCGAGGACAGGAATTTATCAAGGCTGACTTAGCAGGAAGAAGAGGTTTAGCAAAGAACAAATTTGTGCCTTCTCAGTTTGATATGATATTTGTGCAACTAGAAATGGGTATCAAAGGACCAAACCCAATGCTTGTTTTACATTTGCCCTTCTGTAAAATGGGATATTTGTGTTGTGTTGGAATAGGCTAAGATTGTGGGTTTAAATTGCTTCGGCGCTCCTGAAGTAAAATTGATCATTTTTTTGTACATGCCTTCATGGATTTATAGGGCTATAAATATTCTGCACGCAATTATCATATACATAGTCAGATCACGTTACTGAGTTATGCACACACATAAGCAGATGTATGGCTATTTATATAGTAAATGAAATGGAGCAGCTTTCCATAATTACATTAGGCCACACTTCCAATAGATTGGTTAATAAAGCTTATAACTCTAGGGGCAAGTGTTTAAAAAAGGGCCTAAAATAGGCATCTCTTTCCATAGGAGCATTTTTTTCCCAACAGTTATCTTCAGGCTTGTGTTGCTTTGAATCGATACATTGAATTATTTTTGCATTGAAATAATCGCTTGCCCCAGCAGCCTGGGCTTTGCAACAGTAATATAGATGCCTTACATTTGTCGAGTGCTTCATGATTTTCCAAAAACACTTCCATATGTTATTTTCCCTGACATAATTTCCTGCAGTCATTTTCAGGCAGTTATTTTATAGCTTATGATAGGACAAGGGGAGTGGAAATAGAAAAGACAAGTGGAGCACAATTCCAGGCTGAAGCTACCTCGGGCAGGGTAAATACAGGGAGCCACATAATCTCTGGGAAATGTCCGCAAAAGGCTTGGCTACCACGACCGGAGCCCTCACTCCACCTCTGCGGGTGCCTCTGTCCTTGGCACACATGCGGCCCTGTCCTTTTCAGCTGTGCTGGCCCAGGCCTCACGGGGTCTCACTGCTCTTGCCAGCGAGGCTTGCAGCGATGGAGCACCGTGACCTCTCTTCAGCTGAGGGGGCTCTGGAGAAATACCGGACTGCTGTCGTTCCCAGTACCCCTCCGTGCTCTGTACATGGTGTGAACTGTATCCACTTTACGGCAGAGAAGCCTGAGACATTGAGGTCCCTCAGCTCATTAGTGGGGGAGCCAAGATTAGCCTGCTGGTCTCTGGGCTACTGGCTGACTGTCTGGAGATGACGCCTGCTCACCTTGAGTCCGCTGATGAGGGAGCAGTGCCTTCTCTCCTTTGTCCCACAGCTTATTACAGGACCAGGCTTCTGGCTGGGTTGATGCTCGGGGACCACTTCGGCTATGAGCTTAGCGGTAGCTTCTGGAAGTGGGCCATTCCCTAGTCAAGGAGAAAGCCAAGCAGATTCAAGTTGTTAAAAATTAAAACACATAAATTTCACAGGCTTCTTTCTTATAACTAAAGCTTGATTATCCATTGTAGAAAGGAAAGGCAACTCCTGAAAAGCTCCCCGCCTCCATCTGTTGGCCTCTTTGGTGATGTCCTCTCCGCTTGTCTCCTCCGCCTGTGTGCTCACTCGTGTGTGCACACGGCTCAGCTCCTGGTGGACAGCAAATCCAAGGTCGGCCCCTGAGTGTGTGTCATCTTCATCTCTTTGAAATTCAGTTTCTTCATTTGGAAAATTCAGTCTCAGGGCAAACATGGATATAAAATGAGATAACAGACACAGAAGCTTCAGACTCATAAGAGAGACTTCAGCGCGTGCCTGTTGAGTGAATGAACAATTCATATTGCCAGCCTAATGCGTATGTTTCTCTTTTATTCCCAGTTTATCCTGTGCTTCAGCTTTTACCAGTGGGAGCCCATGACTTATGGCTCTTACCGCTACCCTAACTGGTCCATGGTGCTGGGATGGCTGATGCTCGCCTGTTCTGTTATCTGGATCCCAATTATGTTTGTGTTGAAAATGCATCTGGCCCCTGGCAGATTTATTGAGGTAATTCTACCCACCACTTTGCCCTGCCATCTGCCCCCACTGGGAGAGCCCCTAAAAGCTCTTTGCATTAAAAAATGAAAGATTCAGTAAACTTATTTGAAAGGGAGACTTGGTGATTAAGCGATTACAGTTGCCACTGTTTCTATTAAACCCATTTTTATTATGTGTTATTCCTCTAACGGAAGGGCTCAGCGAGTCCACAGGCTGAGCTAATACTGTGCTGGTCCCCAGTGTGTGAAAGCTCTGGGGAAGAAACAATCAGTGTCTCCTCTTTCCTGGAGCTTCCTCCTCCCTCCCCTCAGCCACAATTTAAATACCAGTGTCTCATTTTTAACCACACATCAACTTCCCCCTCTCCTGATGTTGTTCTCTGTCCAAGCCTCCTTCCATCCCAAACATCTGTTACCATTAAACTTAAAGTCACTCCCCATTCCTCTTGTCCTTGTGTCAGGAATTACTGAGGGTCCAAGCTGATTCATGTCACTGGTCTAGCTTAATGAGAGTTTTAACACGCAGTGGGCATGAGGTGGGACTGTCTTTCTTAATCAGTTCCTTGCTTTACCTGTCTCCCATTTGTAATGCAAAGAATCCCCAGCATCCCTCCAGAGTGAACGGAAGGGGACTGCCGCTTGAGCCACCTGTGAAGTATGGTCAGGCTCTTGTTACTCACGAGAACTCGTATGCTTAGGGATGCTGGGAATCCAGAGCCCGGCCTCTGACTCAAAGGTCCAGGGGTCTGGGACTTTGGACCTTACCAGTGCTAGTTAGGTTTTGGTCTGGGAACCACCTAGGAGGTTATTGGAAATGCAAACTATCTGGTACCAGGCAGCTCCATTGAGCCAGAATACAGAGGAAAAGGAAACCTGGGGCGACCTGCAGTTCGAGAAGCACTGGACTAGCCCAAGGAGAAGAAACCCTGTCAGTCAGCAGAAGGAAGAGAACAGCCATGGAAGTGTTGCTCTTGGCAGCCAGACTGATAGAAAGAAGAGGCACAGAAGGGAAAGCAGGATGGGAGCAGGGGGCATAGTAAGTGTGCAAGCAAATGTCCACATGTGGGCAGGTGGCTTTTGTATTCGTCCACCTGCAGATGGAGACAGAGCTGGTAAGGGGAGGCGCAGGAATCTTCTTACTAAAGCACCGTTTCAGTTTGCATCCTCAGGAAATCCCACTTATCATCCCCTTGAAATAAAGTAGCTGCAGCCCCCTTCTCCTCCAGAGAGGGCTCACGCCTGCCCCGGATCAACCTCCCCACAATTAGACCCAGAAATCTCTTTCCCTTGAAACAGATTCCGGTTTAGCTCCTGCTACTGTTGTCTTAGGCTAAATTCTCTAAACTGATGAGTCAGCTATATAAATTTATTATGGTTGATTTGGGACACAAAGGTTGCAAAATGATGATTAAGGGGAGATTAAACTAACAGCTATAAGAACCAGTTGCGCTTTAATAGGTAATAAACAGAGAATTATTCCCTCTTACATAGTCAGAAATATGTTTTCTTTCTTTTTTCTAGAAAATGTTCCAGTCAAATTATGTTTTCCATAAAAATTTCTGTTGGAGGAGTAGAGACACTCCCATTACTTTTAGCTTGCCTGTGAGAACCCACGCTACTGAACCAAGTCAGAAGCATATATTTTTGTCAACAGATAATTAAAACCTTTGCTCAGTCTTGGCAATGTATCTTTGGGGTTGTTTTTTTTTTCCTGGTCATTTATATACTTTTGGGAAATATGCTAACAAAATCCAATTATTTTGATGTAGCAACCCACTGTTGAGACTACAGAACAAAAGTAATTGAGCACATGCCTCTCACAGACTGTAACTGGCAGGTTCTCTTCATTTGGAGGGGAAAAATATATAATTAAAACCTGGGCCCTTTATCCTCTATTAATCTTGGGCAAGGTAAATATGCAGCAATTGTAATATTGCTTGCAGGGTGATGTAAATAATTTCGAGTAAACCAAACTGCATCCCCTCAGTATCATCCTTGGCCCGGTTCATTAGTGGGACCGATCTTCCAAACTGCCTCTCTCGAGAGGAATGTGGGGTTGAGAGGGGCTGGGGCAGATGTGGTCTTCAGCAGTGTGGGCACGGCTGCACGGTCCCCAGGGGAGGAGTTGCAAGACTTTTGTAACCGTGTGTGTCTCTGACTTCTTTGCAGAGGCTGAAGTTGGTGTGCTCGCCACAGCCAGACTGGGGCCCTTTCTTAGCTCAGCATCGCGGGGAGCGTTACAAGAACATGATCGACCCGTTGGGAACTTCTTCCTTGGGACTCAAACTGCCAGTCAAAGATTTGGAACTGGGCACCCAGTGCTAGCCCAGCGGTGTGGAATGGTCCAGACTTTAATCCTGTTTGTTCTCTCTGCCTCCCCCTGAGATTTTCCCCAGGTTCCCTCTCATGTTTCTTCCTTTCCCTCCACGTCTTGGTTCAGCCATGCATGAGTGCGGCCACATAGGAAAGTAGGACCTAGTGTCGCATGCTGTAGCGAGAGCTACACGGACCGCATGAAGTGCTGTTTGTTTGTGTCCATGGTGTCTGTTTCTGGAAGGTTTGGTCCCTGAGCACAGTCTCATCCCTTGGGGCCCGCTGGCTCTGTGAGCACTGGAGGGAGTATGTGGCTTGGTCACCAGAGGAGGATCTGCTGTGTGTTGTCACTGGGGTGCCAGGCACAGAAAGAAGGGCAGAATTTCAGCACTGATGACTTGGACATACCAGCGTTGCAGAGCTGAGCCCCGTTATGCAGTGATTTCATTCAGGCCCCACAAGTTCAGGGAAGGGTACATCTAGAGGGACAGCAGCGGCCAGAAATTGTTTTGTATATAAAACAAGGCTGGTAGATTTGGACACCACTGAGGTGGGTAAGTTTGTATTTCCAGCTGCCATCAGATCCGTTTCCTCATTTGGAGCAAGGAAACCACAAGCTCAGATGCTCTGCTCCTACACACTGTGAGGCTGAGTAAAGTGTCCATTCTTCACCTCTAGTCATCTTTTTTTTTCTTTTTAATAACCACATCTGTGAGATCTTTTGGTCATTTCTTCCCCCTCCCTGCACAAGAAGCCATCGTATAATTTGTGCCTAATTTTGTATGTTCACAGTAGAACGCCATTGAAGTTTCTGCGTGACATTTAGTATTGTGGTTCTACGTCATGACCTTTTGTTTTCCCTCATCTCAGTGTCTTTCTATAAGCTGTCTCTAATCTTGTCTTTCAACCTCTGGGAAAATAAGACTTACCCTGGTTCTGTCTATATATTATATATATAAGACACAAACTCTTAAAAGACAGATAGTTTCTCAATTTTTACTCAGCTTTTTCATTTACAGTAGATGCTGATTGTGGTCACAGAGAAATAAAAAAAAGAAGAGTTTATTGGGAAGGAACCATAATATTCACTGCTCTGGTAGCACATCTTAGGTCACTGTGTTTACAGAAATTTCTGATAAATGCAGCTTAGGTAAGTAGTAAGTGATCCAGTTAAGACTATAGCTTTTAAGACTACATTTAGCCAATTCAATTTTAAGAGTTTCCTATTCACAATGCTCATTGTAACTGCACTCTAATGAGAGCGAATCATATGTCTGCAGAGATTGGAGAAGCCGTAACCTTTATTATCTTCTTGTATCCTGAACATGCATATATGAAATTTTTAAAATGTGATATGTGCTTATGTAGTGTGTACTTGTAGTGGTGTTTTCTGTCCTTATAAATATCTTAGGAATCACTATAGAGATGGTGAGTTTAGAATAGTATAGTCTGGGCTTTTTTTTTTCTTCCAGTATTAATATCTAAACTTAAAATTGTTTCCTTTGGGGGAGACCATTTCAATCATTTTCTTATTTGTTTGTCTTCATATTACAGGGTCTCAGGCAAAGTTTTCAGTTCAAATCTTGTATGTTGACGTGACATTTTCATCTTGTTCAACAGCAATGATACCCAACAAGAGACTTTAGTGTTAACATTTTTAAAAGACCACTTCATGCATCTGAAGTGTCTGAACTATTTTTCCTGAGCGCTTCCTTTTTCAGGGCAAATAGCATCACCATTTGCCAACAGAGCCATGAGTGTCCAGGTTTCCAGAGCAGCCCACGAGAAGTGTTGGGGAAGGAAACGCAGATAGGTCTGCACTGTAGGTTTGCCTGTCTTTTGTCTGCAGTAGGTGTGTCCTCCTCCCCCTGTCTCCCAAAGCTGGACCCTGCTGCCCTATCACAGGAACGGAACCTCAAGCTTCTCCTATACACTCACTTTCAGGAAGCTGAGGTGAGGCCTTGCCTGTCCAGCGCTTGCTGTCCTGACCTATCTGCCATCAGTGTCCCCAAGAAAGCCATACTGATGAGGAGCCCCCGTTCCTGTACCAGATCTCACAGGGCAGTATCAAAAACTAGCCTCTACAACTGATGTCTGGAGGAGAGGTGGGGAGGAATAAGTTGGGCCTGGAAATTATCTGCTGCCTTTCCAATGGGAAGGTGGAAGAAAAGAGCTTAAATTGGTTAGCATTATCTCATGGGATTGGTGTGTGTGTCAGGATGAATGGGTTTTGGCTTTCCTCTTGCCTGTTGGGTGAAGCGGAGTATGATGTTGGATGCCAACCCTAATTCTGCTAATCAGTGCTTTTGTGGCTAAAGAAAGGGGGGAACCTGCCATGGTTACTGTCATTTACAAAGTGAAAGCTAACTTAATTGTGAGAATGGAGACCTCCTCGTTAGGTACTGTGTTTTGTATTTGGGGGTAGCTGTATTTGTGTTTATTAGGATTTCTCCACCAAAACCCAGTAATTGACTGCTAAGCAGCTGGGTTCCCCACCAAACTCTTTTCCTTACAATTTTAAAATTTCATACAATGTGCTTAAAGAGACTTGCTCAGGTGAAAGGTTCTGAACTTACCTGGAAACAGTTAGCTTTTAAACTTAGTTGTGTCAGTTTTTACGGCTGTGTTTGATTTTGAGGCTTTCCTTGGCGGGGATGGTTCAGTGTCCGAGCTGTGTCTTGCCACCGTGTATCTGCAGCATTACGCCTCCCGTGGACTTGGCTGCGATGCACGGACCTCAGATGAATCTGAGCAGACAGATTGCTTCCATGCTATGAAAATGCACAGTCAACTGGAAGAAAAAAAACCCGAATGAATAAAAATAAAATGAATAGCTTAGTCGTAACCTGCCACATGAAGGGTTCCCTTCAAACTGGGGAAAAACTGAATTGCTTCGGAAAGACTTTCATTGAGTCACTACACAGACTGGTTGGGGCGTTTTCCACCTGTGAAATTATTTCCTAACACCAACAGATGTCAGAAACCCATTCAGAGAAATACAAGCCATATTGAAAAATCAGTAACCCTGTAATATCCTTAAAAGAGAAAAAGATGTATATTTCTTAACTATTGGTGTTGTGGCTTCTTATGCAAATATTTGTTTTGTATATTAGTCACTTTTAATCTTTTTGTCATGTGCTGTGTTTGTCATGTGCCAATGTGTCTTTTGTAATTGTTTCTTTTTTCCAGTATATTTACTTATTGCATGAAATCTGTGATCAATGCAAAATCTGAGTGACCTCCACGCTTTTGAAATTTCCAGTATGTTTTTAATATGTAAGAAATGTAATCAACTTGGATTTCAATGAGTAGCACCTTACAAAGAGTTTAACGCAATGATCTTTGGGTAAGACTCAAGATGTCTTCCTGCCAGCGTGGCATTGGGAATTGAGTTTTGTTTACGTTTTTGTCCTATTACGAGTGTGCCTCGGCGCGTCTTGTCCACCTTCTCCTGTCAGCATGGTTTCCCTGTGCTTAAAAGTAAGAGTTTTCTTTCCTCTCTGTTCCCCTGGCTGTCAGTCTCTGTCCTCTTCCTTTGTCACAATAACTGTCGCTTAGTGTGCAGGAAGTGGCAAGATCATACCGCTGTGGTTGCTCCTGGATTTGCATTCACAACACGCTTGTTTGAGGCAGATCACTCGAGTGAGGGTGCCCTGCACGGCGCGCTGTCTTGCAGGGACAAAAGGTCAAGGCCAACAAATGAGCATTTCCTGTGTTTCATGCTGAATGTCATGCAGAAAACTTGCAGGCTGGAAGCAAAGGCAGGTGATTCCATCTTGCTACGTATCTTCCCACAAATGGCCTTGAGACTCGGGGGAGGGAAGCTTCCTGTCTTGCCCCATTTTGCTTTGGTTGTCCAGAAAGGCCCAGGAATTATGAATTGTGGTCTTTGCTCGGGTCACATCTGAGCACCTGCAGCCAAAGAGAAAGTGTTTTCAGACTGAGTATTCGTCATCTCTGAAAAGCCAGCAGTGGTTTGATTTGCCTGCCGTGGATGAAATACATCTTCAGGTGACCGTTTGCCTTATAGGTGTATTTTATTGTTAGGGTGATACTTAGTAATTGACTGGAATTGCTTTGTCTCTCATTTATTGGTCTTTTTTGCACTTTATTATGGACCTATCAAGGAATAGGTTAATTCTTAAATTGTGTACTTGGATAATATCCTAAATGCAAGCATCTTATGTGGGTACTGTTGCCCATGAATAAAGATATGTCCGCTAATCAGGTCCTTATATTTTTTCATTAACTGTACATGAAGAAAATGTACTATGTTACAAATGACACACCATAGATATCTTGTAGAGTACATATTATATACTGTGCATTATTCACTTACAAAGTCATTATTCTTGAGGCCCTACCTCAAATTTTGTATTTATGTGTACAAATGCAATTTCTTGTATTATATATTTGCCTATTATATACAGATATAAATTAGAATTTATCCTAATAATGTATGAATCCACAAAACCCTAAATAAATGTCGGTGTTTAAAACTAATGATTGCGGATTGTGTCTGTTGCAAACCCATTGTTACCATCTTTCTTTCTTAACAAACGGCCTTCAGGTTTTCCCAGGATTGATTGGCTTTATTGTGAGGAACCTGGAACAGCCTTGGAAAATTGGCCTCCTGGGAAAATGAGATATCGTTGTGCTGCAGCAGAAACAAATATCAATTAAATTGTTATATTCTTAACCATCAGAATGCACTATTGTTTGTTGAATTATTAATTATCCTTCATGGGGAGGAGGAAAAAGAGAGAAAATGAGAGAGGAGAGAGGGGGCCAAACACAGAAGGGGAGAGAGAGAGAGAGAGAGAGAGGGAGAGGGAGAGAGGGAGAGAGAGAGAGAGAGAGAGGATGGGTCTGGGTAGGTCTGAGGTCCAAACGGGGGGACCAGGCAAGTTAAATTTCTCTGTGTATTTTAATGATTATTTTGTCCATTTTCAATTCAACTTTATTTCAATTCAGTAAACATCTACAAAGTCCCCACATTGCTCTAGGTGAAAATGAATAAATCCCAGTCCCAGATTGCAAGCAACTGAGAGTCTGCTGGACAGTCTCCCCCTACTAAACAAATACTTAAACCAATGCCATCCTGTGTTTCTGAGAGGGTGTAACCCTGTGTTTCCTGCCCAGAGGTGGGGCCCTGGGATCCTGTGCCGTGTCTTTCTGTCTGATTGTGTTGACCCAGAAGCTTGATTCTGTCCTCCCGTGCATATGACCCACTCACGCTCTGCCTCCATCCTCCAAGTCCATGTTGGATGGCTACAGGGGTGATCTGGGCCACGCTTGGTGGGAACAGAAAAGCCCTCCTAAGCCAATGCGGAAATCCCTGCGCCGAGAGCACAGGTGTGCGTCCTATGGCCACTGGCCTGGGAGAAGCTCACGGTAGTGAAGTTCACACGTGTGCTCAGCAGGTACATGGCGCAGCACACACCGAGCTCAGCGCCGAGTCTTACCTGCCCAGCGAGGGTCCTCTGGCAAGAAGAGAGCCTGCTCTGTGGGATCAGAGCCTGACGCTACCGATCGTCCTCTGTCATGTTTCCAGATTCCTTTCCTCCTTGTGTTTTTAAAACCTTTTATGTTGAAAATTCTCGGCTATGCAGAGAATTGGAGAGAAAAAAATGAGCTCACTCTTGTGCCCGAATCATTCAGTTTCCATAATTATCAGTTCAGGCTATTCCATTTCTCACTCTCCCTGCTCAGGGTACACGGTGGTTCAGTGTCTGTGGTAGGACCAGCCTACCGTGAGTTGATGGACAAAAGGGCCACAAGGATCTGTTGGGAGGGAGCTCACATGATGTCTGCTAGGAGAACCCGCTTCCTCCATCCAATGTTTCATCTTGTATTTGTACTTACTTGGCATCTATTCTTCCCCTTGGACTTTGCAGGTGTTTTCTTTTCTTTTGGAGGGGAGTGCTGGGATTTGAACTCAGGGCTTGGTGCTTGTGAGGCAAGCACTCTACCACTTGAGCTAAATTCCCACCCCTGAAGGGAATGGGGTTTTAGTTGCTGTTTTAAATCCCAGCAGGGTGGGTGGGGCTTTACAATAGAAAGCGCCTGGAGTGCCCTTAAAGTGGCTTGACTACAAAAATTGGATTTACTTCTCTGACCACACACTCTGCTCTGTAAAGCTGAGTCCATGTATGTTTGGGCCACTCTCTTTTTCTTTTTTACGGTGCTGGGGATCAAACTCACAGCCTTGCACTTGTCTGGCAAGTGCTCTAGCACTTGAGCTAAATCCCCAGCCCCCTATAGCTTGTAATTCTATGAGAATCTTGTCATTTAGCCCATCCCCACTCCCTATGTTAGTAGGACCGGGAGGAAATGATGACTGGAATATAGTATGGACCAACACTGAAGCAGAATCATGTTTTTGTCAGGCATTGATTCATTTGCTCATTCATTTATTTTCACAGTGTACTCAGTGTCTCAATTATTTATATGTTTCTAGTGCCTAATAGTTTGTGGCACATCATAGACACTCAAAGATGTATTTTTAAAATCAGTGAGCAAATACTAAATGTGGGCTCTGTATAAGGAACAGAACTCAGAGTTATAATGTGCAAATGTTACAGTTGAGTGGACCAAAAATAGTCCAGGTTCTTGTATACGACGAGGAAAGAATTGCCAAGCGTACACTCTGTAGTAAGTAGTAAGTAGCTGTGTTTATTGGAGATCATGGGGAAGGGAGAAGGGCAAAAAGGGCAAAAACAGCCAAGGAGCAAAAAGCACAGGAGCAGAAAAAGCAGGAAAAAAAAGCCTGTGCTAACTCAGACTCATTGAATTTGAAGGGCGGATACTTCTGATTTTAGGGGCCTCTGTTGAATTTCTCACTGGCCAGAGCTCTGCCCCTAGGGCAGGGCGATCATTTCGGCTTTTTAAATTTTATTTTGTACCTCCTTTAAGAAGATGGAAGCATAGATAACCACTAAGGTGATGTTTAATTTGGGTTTGGGGGAAGGGAGTGGCTCATTCAGCACCTTTGTTTCTAACTGCACTACAAGGAAACAGGAGTAAGACTGAGTCTTTCCCTCTAGGTCACTCACAGAGGGGATTTAAGACCTGCAGGTTCGCAGTCACGTACTTTGGGAAGTACTAGAAACCACAGAAGGATTAAGGACAAAACCAGTAGAATAGAGTAGAGGGAGAAATTCTGCCTGGCTTGGAGGATTAGTCAGGACCTCATGAAACGGGGTGCTGGTACATGGGGAGGACTTTGACCATCAGGAGAGTAGCAGGGTGGTCTTCAGGTGGATAAAAGCAAATAAGAATGACTGTTGGATAAATTTTGGAAATCTACCTTATGGTGAGGGGAAGTGGGAAGTAATGCTGGAAGTATAGTTTAGGACTTGACCATCATGTGCCTTCAGCAGCAACACAGGAATTCGGACATGGTCTGCCAGGCCGCAGGGAGCCCTGAGGCTACTGAAGAGTGCGCTGGTTTTTCCTGGCTGAGGCATCTCTGATGCTTACATCAAATTTGATCTTTCTTAGTTTAGGGCTTTGAGGTAGACTGTAATTTTATTTTATTATTATTATTATTATTATTATTATTATTATTATTATTATTATTATTATTATTATTTGGTGCTAGGGATCAAACTCAGGGCCTTGTGCTTGGTAGGCAAGAGCTCTAGCACTGAGCTAAATCCCCAGCCCCACAGACCGTAATTTTAGAAATCACTCTGCCTCACCTGGTCCAAAGTGGAAAACTCTGGTAAGTAGAGGCCAATGACGGTGCAACCCCCACACCCTTTTCTTGCCTTCTTGTGAGTGATTCTTAATTCTACACATGCTGCCTTAAAGTGAGGACAAGAATAACAGTGAACTTGAACTATGAAAGTATTTTTATTTCATAAAGTTGATATAATGTGAGGGAGTAAGGAGAATACTGATAACTATCTCTGGATTTCTGTTGTTCCTTTAGCAATGTCTGACCTAATCCAAACATGGCACTTCTAGGTTCCCTGGAAGGTCCGGTAGCTTGACCTGCTCCATTTGTTCACCTTAAGCTGAGTCATACCATTGCTAGGTCCTCATCATGGTGTCACTGGGTACCCAGACACCATTAGGAACCAGCCCATTGTTCTTTGGTTCCGAGTTCTTTGTGTCTTCGATGAAAGATTTCATTCAAGACACATAGGTGGCCATGAGGACGTATAGGTAGAATTTATTCTAAAGCAGACATGGAGAGAGTTATGTCTTCGAGAAAGAAGACAGGAAATGTCTGTCTCAAGTCCGAGACATCTGCCTCAAGTCCGAGTTTGGATACCTTTTTACTCACACAAGACTCGCTCCTGGGGTTGAGGGAACTAGGATGATACTGATGTTTACTGGCATTTCTCTAAGGGGTGACTTTGGAATGTCAATATCTCAAAAATGTCGTTCTTGTTATTTTCAGATGGTCAGTGTTCCCTCAGGGGCCTTGATCATGTCAGAAACTTATGAAAGAAATTTATGAAAGAAAAAGTTATAATCTAAACCAGATCTCGGCCCGAGGAAGCGGAGTCTTTAAAGAATGCTACCCTCTCTGATATCTTTGGGCCAGGCCGCGGCTCCCAGGAATGCTGTGTGCCTCATTTGATTCCAGGTGGGCAGGTGCTGGAAGGAACGTGCACAATGTATAATGTGCTCTGCGGGCTTTGGGGCTGAGCCCTAAACTGCATTACACATTGAGGTCTCTTCGTTTAGCTGTGAACCGGCAAAGCACGCTACTTCGGACCCCTTTTGTCCCTCAAGCCCTCTACTGTCTAACGCCCTGCCTGACAATGGGAAACTTGTATGCCTTGTCCTTACGTTGTGCTTACCCATGTGCTGTGCGTCAGCTAAGAGCCATGGGAGGCAAAGAGGCAGTGTACCAGCTTTGTGTCTAGATCCCAACGGGCGTCCCCTTCTCCTCATAGTCTTACACTGTTTGCTGTCCGGAATGCGGATGCAATGGCTAGAACACCAGCAGTCACATCTAACTATGAAGACGTTGTAGTGAGAGTGGAGAAGAGAGCTAGAAGGAGCCTTGGTCACAGATGACTTCATAGAGCCATGAGATTGAACCTGGACTCTCCAACTCTAGAATTATTTTACCTGAGAGAGTATTAAACATCTACTATTTACATTACTATCATTTGGGAGTTTTCTTGTTATGTGAAACTGGATAGAATCCTTACTGACACAGGAGGTGAGATGATCTGAGATGACCAGAAGGGAAATGTGTGAGAGACTATTGCTACTTTGGTGGTAAGAAGAAATTTTTTGGCCCATGACTCTGAGGATGATCTAAAAGCATTGGAAAAGACCAGTGTAGACTGAGCAGTTTTACGCAGATGGGCAGAACCAGTTGCATTAATTGATATGATAGTCTGTTGCCTAACATAGCTAGAGCAGGCTCTCCCTATTCAAAAATATCTTCCCCACAGCACCACCCTGTGGCCTGTAATTTCTCTAGTAGATATTCACCGTGTTGGGTCAAAATGGCCTGCTCATGAAAATTATACTTTAATGAGAAATGCTCCATCTTTCCTACTTCGGTGTACGTTGAACAGGATGCCTCCCTTCTTACTTTCCTGCGGAGTGGAGGTAACACTGCTGCGAACGTGGGATTTCTAACCTGAGTAAAGGATCATTTTAGGACCTAGACCTGGAGACCCAGGGAGTGCTTCGTGGGCAGCCCTGGCCTATTGGATGATCGAAGGAATTTTTATGGAGAACAGCTTGAAAGTTGACTTAGGGGATTATCTTTTCCCTGAACTCTTGGTCTCTATGGTGAGGAACTTTTCTCAACTGCTCCCGGCCTTCAAACCCACTCTCTACTCTCCCATTCCTCATGGAGGAGGGTGACAGCGGTGGTCCTCATTTCTCACTGAGGTCTCTTTCATTTTCTGTCTTCATCTAGGTGTGTGGGGCAGATGACTGTAGCAAAGTCCAGCCCGGAGGAGGGAAGATGGTCAGTCTGTTTGGGCCTTCACATAAGGCTACGCTCTTCCAGCACTGTCTCTCTAGTAATGAACGAGATGTTTTGGCCTCTTGCTGATTCTCTTATTTCTCAATGAGTCCAGAGGTCAGGCAGTAGTTATTTATTGCTCTCTCACAAAACCTCAACAAGAGACTGAATTCACAGGCTTCATCCCAGCAGAGAGAATGGAGCTTAATAATTTAGTGCACAGACTGCATTCATACTGCCTGAATTTGAAGCTTGATTTCAATAGTTATTTGGTCAATGGCTCAGTTTCATATCTATAAAATGAACATCATAATCCCACCTACCCGATTGTGTTGTCTGGAGAAACAAATACATTAATTCATGGAAAGCACTTACAGCAGTAACCTGCCCATAATTACACGTAATAGATGTAGGCAGTGCCATCGCGCTCAGGGATGGGGGGAAGCCTCTTCCTAGGGCTGCTTGGAGGATAGGGCGTCTATTCTATTGGGATGGACAACCAGTGCTTACTGAATACTTAGTAAAACCCAGAGATGTACACACCTTGGTTCTTGTCAACAGAAACTCAAAGCTCATCTGAAACTGTTGATGTTATAGATTAGAACAGTTTCAGATAAAACACTATGAGATGCTTTTACCTGTATGTTCTATCTATAGGTTTTCTACCTATTTTTCCCCACAGATCTATACCCTGCTTTGTCCTAAAAGTGTTTGAAGCTACAGGACAGAAGGACAGTAGTTAATTTAGAAAAATACAGGTCCCTCTATGTCATTGAAGTTGATTATAGTTGTTAGAATAAAGCACAGACGGGCTGGGGATTTAGCTCGGTGGTTAGAGTGCTTGCCTTGCAAGTACAAGGTTGTGAGTTCAATCCTCAGCACCAAAAAAAAAAAAAAAAAAAAAAAAAAAAGAATAAAGCACAGAGTTTTCACGTGGAACCTACATATTTGTGCAGAAACCCTCTATGATGCATGCACATTTTATCCAAGTCGGACCTGCATAATTTTACAGAGCACGGGGGCTACTATCTTTGCAAAGGAAACTTAGTATTTTTACACTGTCCTGGTTCTGACAGTAAATTGGCATTTGTATTAGTTTCTACAGCCATCATAACAAAGCACTGCAAAGTGGGAAATTTAAAACAACAGTTTAGTCTCTCACAGTCCTGGAAATTCCAAGGCTAACATCAAGGTTGACAGGCCGTGCCCCTTCTGATCCTTCTAGGGGGGTCCTTCCTTGTCTTTTCCAGCCTCTGGTCACCCCAGACTCTCCTTGGCTAACTGCTGCCGATTAGCCGAGGAGAGTCTGGTCCTTCCATGTCGGCCCCCATCATCACACAGCGTTCTCTCTTAGTGTCTCTTCCTGTCTGCTTTCCCCTGGAGTTTTCCTCTTCCCTCAAGGACGTCAGTTCTACTGGGTTGAGACCTGTACTAATGACCTCAACATTCATCTGCATATTCATCTGCAGAGATCCAGTCTTCAAATACGGCCACATTCTTAGGTCCCAGCGGTTAAGACTTCAGCTTATCTTTTGGGGCAGCATGGCAGGCACACTCCAGTTTACAGCAGCAGTATCTTTTCATTTTTTCTTCTTTTATGAGAAAACTTGTTATATGTCCATAATATGAAGGTAGTTGTAAGGCTGTTTGGAGAAAGGAGAGGGGCTTGGGCAGGGGAATTTGGAGGGCAGTAAATGAGATGGATCATTTCTCAGGCTTGGCCCGACTCTAGCTTACGGATTTAGTTTGGGTACTAAAAAGGAGTCCTTCCCATTCTTCCCCTAGCTGCCCCACAGAGTCAGTGATAAGGCAGCTGTGGGGGTCAGAGAGGTAAGGTGCTGCCCTACAGGTTGGAGTGCAGCCAGTAGGGTGAGGCAGTCTGGTTGTTGTCTTGGTAATGGTCGGCAAGGAGATCAGTTCTCCATGCTGCTTGCAGTCAGAGCATCCATATCTCCACTCATTCCACAATTACCAAGCTCCTAAAATGTGCCAGGCAATGCTTTAGGTGGAAAGATACCATGGTGGACAAGAAAGACAAAATCCTTATTCTTTGTGGAGCTCGCAGTATGGTGGGGGAGACAGATAATACCTACGTAGATGTGTAAATGATATTATTTCAGGTAATGCTAGGTGCTGTAGGAAATAAGGTAGAGTATTGGGAATGAAGTGAGATGCTTCCTTAATAACAGGAACCGGAACTTGGAATGTTTGAGGGACAGCAAGAAAGCCCTCCTGGGGCAAGGGGCAGATGGGGGAGAGAAAATTGGGAAGAAAGTCAGGGACATTGTAGGACGTTTGGATTATTCCAAAATATGATGACTGCAGGCAGAATTTTGGGCAAAGTAATCTGATTGATATTTGTTTTAAAAAGCAGACTATGACCTCTGGTAGGGGGAAGGTGACTGAATTATAAGCAGCAAGAATGGTGGTAAGAAGAACACTTAGAAATCTATGACTACAGCCCCCAAAAGAGATGATGATGGATAGGAGGAAGCTGGGAGCTGTGGGGCTTGTGACAGGTGGCTGATTTGGGAGTTTTTAAAGATACACTGGAAGGGGTTGGTGGCCTGAATAAGGGACTTAGGGAAAGCAGGTGGAGGGTGACCATGGGTTATTTGGTTAAGTCACTTGGCAAAGGCTGGTACCATCTGCTTAGAAGTTACCAAGTTTGGGAACAAGGAAAAGTCAAAAGTCCTACTTGGTCGTATTACATTCTTTTCTGATGATGACTATGGACGTCTTCAAAAACAGCATTATTGAGATACAGTTCACACACCATACAGTCCCTCAATTTAAAGTATACCATTCATTGCCTTTTAGTATACTGTGGCTATGTGCAAGAGTTGTACATCCATCGCTATCTGTGAGACAGTCTTATGTCTATCCCCACAATCAACTGTAGAACATTTTCATCACTCCCACAGTAAACCCCACATCTCTCGTTGTTTCTTCTAATTTCCTCCCCTCAACTGCCATACTTAGAGAACCACTAATTAAGCTTAGGGTTCAGAGGGGACACTGGGGCTGGAAATACACATTTGCGAGTCATTCAGAGTAGATACCATTTGGATGAGAATAAAGAGAATGAATGCAGTTAGAAGGCTGAGGACTGAGCCCTGGGACACTTGGGGGTCTGGAAAAAGAGGTAGAAGGATGAGCAAAGGAAGCTCCTGGCTCCTGGAGAAACCCTGGCGGTCAGTCATCCTGCAGGGGAAGATGGCCTTGGAACATGGCACTGGGTAAGCTAATTCTTCTTGCTGCCTCCACTGAGCAGAGGTCCTATTGCAACACCCACCACCTAACATGTAAGAAACCATGTGGTTCTTTCATTGCCACTAGGATTTGCTGAGTCTGTTCTATGATGTTTTCCTTACAGGCCTATACAGAAAACCTCTACTCAAGAAATAATGCACTTATACAAGGAGACTGAAGTACTTAGTTACCTAGGAAAGATTTATGACTTTGTTGAGATTAACTCTTGTTGCTGTTAATGGATGCGGTGCCGCAAAGCTATGACAGAACATATGTCTCACTTTATTTTTTAATGGAAGGAGCTAAAAGCCCCATCCCCCAGGACCAGCTAATTACACAGAGACCATCTTTCCTCCTTGTTGGGATCACTGAGACTTGGGAATTCTGGGATTTCTGAGATGGTGCTTTGGAAAGAGCAGTTCAAAGCTAAGGCTGAGGTGTATTTGGACTGCAGAGGGCAGAGGGGAGGTTGTTCTCACTCTCCAGCATGCTGTAAGGTGGTGTCCTTGTCCACAGGGCCCAGGCAGTCCTGGGAAATCCTGTTTTCTGCAAAGTGTGTGATTATTAATGTCAGCTTTAAAGGTGACACTCTCCAGGTTGAAGGACTGTCCTGACTCTGATGAAAACACACTGTAAAGGCAGCAAGGTCCCTTGGAGCTGGGTCAAATCCTTGTACAATTGCAGAGTCCTTGTATAACGGCAGAGCCTTGACATCAGTGTACCTCTTCATCTTTCAGCTCAGCTTTTGGATTGCGCAGTATACTGTGTGTGCATGCGCACGTGAGTGCATGTGTGTGCGCGTGTGTGCCTGTGTGTTCTGGGAATTGCACCCAGGGCCTTGCACATACTAAGCAAGTGTTTCACCATTGAGTCACTTCCTCAAATCTTCATTACAGCTTTATTTTCAGTCAGATTCTTAATATTGTCCAGGCTGGCCTCGAACTTTCAATTCTTCTACCTCAGCCTCCAGAGTAGGTCAGATCACAGGTGAGAACGACCAAGCCCTGCCACTGTGCACTTCAGAGTTGGAATCATCACTTGTGCATCACCTTTTTACCCTGCTAAGGGACCACAATGTACAGGGCCAAATGGGAGAGTGGCTTGCATACAAAAATATCGAGAAAAATAGGGCAGAGACCGGAAGAGCACGTAGGTGAAACTTTCTCTTAATATTAAATCAGTCTTGCTGATTTGTGGACATTCGTTGGGACTTTTGGGGCCAAAGCTGTCTAGGGGTTAAGGATATGGGAATCGAGAAAAGGTGCAAAAGGTGAGAAGGCAGGCCTTCACTCAGTGAAAAGGCTTCTGAAACTGTTGGAATTGGTTTCCAGGCAAGGAAGGCGAGCTGGCCAAGTTTTCTTTTTCTCCTCTGGGATCCCGGTTGTGTGTCCCAGGAGTGGTGTCGGGGAGTGGGAGGTAGAGTGAGCAGCCTGCGGAGCATTAAATCATGTAGGGCTCATTTGATGTAAATAAGTTGTTGTTGCTGATTTTCACGACTCTGTGTTCCAGCTATAAATAACATTCCTGGATGGAAGTAGGACAAATAGGAGGTGCGGCAGAGATCTCCAAACTGGGGTGGCATCCCAGGGACTGTCTGGTGCGAGGGGTCCTGCACTTGCCCGCAGGCCAAGTTCATCTTTTATCTCCCGAAAAGATACTGGGGGAGGGGGTTCCTGGAGGAACCACAAGAGAGGTCAGCATGTGACTACGAAAGCAGGGTGAATTTTTTTTTTAAATCAAAACCACCAAGAAAGTCATGTAAGAAAATAAAAAATGGTTAAGAATTTCCCCTATGTGGCAGCATTTGCCCTCCAGAACGAGGTTTGCAAATAGATTCCCCAAACCCCAGCGGTGGATCGCTCCAGCTCAGGGACCTTTTTTCTGCTCCTTCCGCATCAGCGCCCTCTTCCCGCACCCCAAAGTCGGTACGCAGTCCCAGGGGCTCCCCGCGGGGAAAGGACGCGGGAGGTCCAGGTGCTGAGCGGGGACCCGCCCCTGCCTGCACTGTGGCCGGAGTGATTCTTTTCCGAGGAGGGGCCGGGTGCACCGTGTGGCGCCGCCCGGGCCCGGCTTTCCCGAGGAGAAACCCCCACCCGCGAGGGCTCAGGGCTCCGGGTTTGGCGGGGACGAACTGTGGCAACTTCGGCTGTCCTCGCCGCCGCCGCCGCGCCCGGAGCGCGTGAAGCTCTGCGTCTCCCGCCCTCCCTCCGTCGCGGGTCCCGGGACTCCGGCTCCGCCGCTCCGAGTGGTGGCAGCTGTCGCGCCCGCCACCCGCATCTTCGCAGCTCCGTGCACGCGGCAGGCGAACCGGCTCGGCCCCCCGCGCCCAGCGCAACCTGCCGGAGCGCCGAGCCCGCGCTCCCGCCCCGCGCCGAGGCGAGCGCAGCCGCAGCCGGCCGGGGACGGCGCCCCGCGGTGGGGGCGGGCTGGGGGCGGGGCGGCCGGGGCTCCGAGCGGGCGTGATTCCCGTGCGAGCGCAGCGCCCGGCGCGGCCCCGCCTCCGCCCCGCCGCCCGCGCGCAAGTTTGGCGGCTCCGAGCCCGGCGCGCCTCGGCACCGGGCGCGTCCGTTCCTGCTGGCTTCGGCGCGCCCTGCTCGGCGGGGACCCTCGGGAGCGATGCCGATGGATGTGATTTTAGTTTTAGGGTTCTGTGTGTGCAGCGCCCGGACAGGTAAGCGGGGCCGGGGCGTTGGAGGGATTCGAGGACAGGGGAGGGGCCCCGAGGCTGTGGCCGGCGTCCACCCTGGCGCCCCGAGCTCGGCGCTGGACCGGGGAAGGGCAACGGCCCGGGGCGGTCCTTTAGGTCTCTGTGCCCGGCTCGGGGTGAGAGGGCCACAAGCGGGACTCTTGGGCTCGCAGATGTCCCCCGGAGCGTCCTCCTCGCCGGGGACGCGGCTGCGGGCGCTCGGCACTGAGGGGTGCGGCCGCGAGGTCGCAGCCTCGTGCTGCTAGAAACCGGCTTTCCAGCTCCGGGGAGTCCAAACCCGCAGCAGGGCGGGCCCGCGAGCTCCGCGTCCCGGAACTTGGAAGGTGCGGTGGAAACCGCTCCCCGAGCCGGGCCGGGGACCTGCACCCGCAGAGGAGCGCACGGCGGGCGGGCGGCCGGGCCCGGGAGGGCGCGGCGGGGTGAGGGGCCCCGGGACCCGCGGTCTCTCCGCGTCCGCGCCTGACTCTCCCGGCGCAACTCCGGGAGTATTCGTGCTCTCGCCCGCTTCCGCCCCGAGGGCTGGGCGAACCATTTTAGCAGTGTGGTTAGAGCCGTGGAGACCATCCGGGGAGATTTTCTCAAGCTCTAATGGAAGGTTGCGGGGCGCAGCGAGGGCGCAAGGACAGCTGGCGTGATCGTCTCAAGTCCGCACTCGGGTTTGCCTCCCGAGACGCAGTTGCGTGGACTCCGCGAGCCCCTTCCTCGCTTCCCAGTCCCCCGGGGCTCGCAGCCTGGCTCGGAGCCGCTTTCCTGAAGGGGCTGCGGGTAGGGCCTGGGCTCTCGGGGTGAGCTGAGTTGGGGTAAAATAGACAGACTCGGGGCTGGCTGTGGGGAGGGGTTCCACGCCAGACGTCTGTCCTCAGTACAGGTCGTCGACAGACTTTGAATCCTCGTCCCTAATCTTTTACCCTGTAGCACCCTCATTTTTCTTCTCTAGAGGTTTATCCTCCTTCCCTCGCCAGCGAGCAAGTTTATCCTGAGAGGGCCGGAGGAGGGGCGCCGGCCTTCGGTTAGCTCAAAAGTTCCCTCGCTCGCGCCCCAGGCGCCCCTCTCGGCTGTAGTCCGCCCAAGGACCCGGGGACCCCCGGCGACAGGAGCTTCCCGCTGGGGACGGAGCAGGCGGCTTCCTTCTCTTAATCCGAGAGCGTTAAGGAGACATTTCTCCGGGCACGGAAGACAGCCCCCCCCCCCCCAGTTGTTTCTTGAATTCAGGCTTTTCGGGAAGGATGGGTTAATCTTTGGAAACCAAGGAGGAACGCTTTCCAGGAGGAGGACAGGCGAGGTTTGGGCAGAGCTTGGGCTACTCAGCAGCCAAATCCTCCGAGTGAGGATGGTGCTGGTGGGCCCCTTAGGGAGGAACGGAAGACTGGGAAGAAAGAGCTAGACGGATGAGGAGGCAGCCCAGGCGTCATTTTACCGCCTCAAGTGCACATCACAACCAGACCTGGCCAAGACCTTTGTTCTCTTTACTCCTTTGAAAAGTTGCCAAAAAGGTACCCTCATCCAGGAGTGGACTGTTTTCCAGAGCACGTTACTTGTGGACATCTTTAAGAACACCTTCTAGTTCTCCCCACCCTCAAGACCCTTTCAGTCTTGTAAAAAAAATTGGCTGTAGGGAAAGATTCATCCATATATTTACTTTTTAATTCAACAAACAGTTGAGTGTCTTGCTAGGTACCCAATAACACTTAAAAAGGAAGTGACTTGGTCCTTGACTACTGGGAATTCAGAGTTCAGCTGAGAATCTAGATGGCAGGGGGAAAGCCCTTTTAGTATACAGCTTGGTGGAGGAGAGTGGGGATGTAAGAAGTTTGTGTGAAGGAAATACAGAGAGGGGATGGTGTGAGATAATTTTGGGGAGAGGCGAGGTGATCAGGCAAAGTGACATTTGAGAGTTGTGTCTTGCCCAGGGTTTGGGGGTGATAAAGTGGGAGACACTTTGTACAGGAAAAGACTGCACAAAACAGAGAAGCAAGGGATGGCCTGACCCGCTGGGGAGTTGGACTTTTTAATGCCACTTGGTACTGTGCTACTTGAACACCAGAGGCCACATATTTGTTCTACAAAAATTATCACAAGAATCAAAGAGACAGGGAGAGAATAACTTTCAGTTTATAGCTCGTAATTTCTTGCGTATGTAAGTAGCTTTCTGGGGACAGCCTCTATGGTCTTGCCTAGAAGTCCACACTTCCACATCACATTTCCACATCACACAACCATCCACTTTCGTAGGTAGCGAAGGCTGGCTGGTGATTAGTTTATCAGGGTCCAAACAGCTGCTTGGAAAGTTTATTTGTCAAATGAGCCGATTGTTGTGCGGGCTGTTAACAGTCCTAGATGAAATAAACATGTGGTTCACTCAGTGAGCTGCTCGGATATCACCGCCTTTTAATGGAAATGAATAGATGATATCAGGCACGTTTTAATTAAAGCAAGACTGCGGTGTA
Organism: Hystrix cristata; assembly: GCA_004026905.1. NCBI lineage: Eukaryota > Metazoa > Chordata > Mammalia > Rodentia > Hystricidae > Hystrix > Hystrix cristata. The sequence goes on along the minus strand of PVJO010005091.1, from coordinate 9,027 downwards.
GAAGCAGTTGTGTATGAAGCGATCCAGTGGTAGGTGTCGTAAGGAAGCTATGTACATTGTTTTCAGAAAACTTGTTTTAAAGTACAGAGTGGAGTCAAGATAGGAGGTGCTGTTTTCTAGCTTTTGTTCTTGTTTCTGGATGAAAAATAATCTGGCAATTCCAGGCACGTCACTAATAATGAAAACTTGGAAGGCTACAGTAATAGCAGTGTCCACGAGTGTTCTCAGATGTGTGAGTTATGTGAACTCAGTGATCATTTTCCTCTTGCTTTCCGGTTTGCTTTGGTCACCAGGGTAGGGAGGGGAGTACCGGTAACATCAGTCCCCCTGGGTGCCCAGTGAATGCCTTTTGCTGCCACCTGCTGGACAGGAGACGTTTTCCTTTTGGAAGCAATTCCCAGGTGATTTATTAATTGTGAATTGAATAATTGAGCTGTGAAAATGAGCCTTCAGCCTCCAGGGATATAAAATATTGGCTAACTCGAAACAAACATAGAGCAGCTTCTTCAAGAAAATTGCTTCTGGGGTGTTCAGAACTTATCAAGTAGTTTGAAATCCTGCTGTTCAATGGGGTTTTGCAGCATCTTTCCTACATCTTTTTACTCCATATGGACCAAGAAAACAGCTTGACAGTAAGCCAGGCTGTAAGCATTAAGCCGGATTAGATTTGAATTGAGCCAGGCACAAGAAGGTTTGTTTGGGGGCCTAAGTCGTGGAAATCAAAGATGGATGAGTGGGCTTTGGCCCAGATGCTCCCTGGGCAGGCCTGAGGAGTGGCCGACAGCAGCCTCTGTGACACTGACATGCTGCCTTCCAGGTTTTTCAAATATCTCCTCCCCAGCAGCTTTTTATCCTGCTTAATTCTAATTCCCAGCTTCGGCCATTTATTGAGCTGTTATGTCAAAAGTAGAAAACTTTATAATAGTTTCCAAGGAAAGGGCAGGAGCTCCATGCTTGGAGAAGAAACAGAAACATTAAAATAGCAATATTAATGGAACTCACACTCTCACACTACACAAGGTTCAGGAGAGGCCACGTAAATGCTGCCTTATTAATAGGGTTTCTGATTCCCTAGGTGATGTGCAGAGTGCTGTCCTTTATACCTCCTGCTATTGCCACTGGACATTTTCATCCTGAAGGGGACCAATTAGAGCGAGACAAGGAAACTGTACCAGAAGCCTAATTGATTTCTTTTCTCTTGTTCTGTTTTTATGAGACGTTTTCATAAAACGAGCAAAATGGTTATGAGTGGGGAGGAAGGCCATCTGTATCTTTTGCATTAGTCTGAAGGAGTTGAGGACTAAGGATATGGAATAGAAGAGGAAGATGGACTATTATGAAAGACAGGCGGCTGGGGATTTAGCTCAGTGGTTAGAGTGCTTGCCTTGCAAGCACAAAGCCCTGAGTTTGATCCTCGGCACCAAAAAAAAAAAAAAAGGGGAGCAAAGCCAACTCCAGCTCGTCATCAACTCTACAGAAGTTTGAGCTGCTGGGAGTTTTCCTGGGGTTACTGTTGGGAGTCTGGGAGGGGTATTACTACTTCCCTTTTACAGATGAGGAAACAGAGGCTGGGAGAAGTAATTTTTCCAAGAAGTGACTTTTCACAGGGCCCATAATTTGTAGAGGGGAGAGACAGGACTGAAAGTGGCTTTTAATTTAGCATTTTTGACATCTGGATGGAGGGTACAGTACTGCGTTCTCATCTGAGGACAGGGACTCAGGGCCACCCTTGGACACTGTCAGTTCTGCAGTCTGTTTGAGTACCTTCTGGGCCGGTCCGGTTTCAGGCCTCCTGGTCTGGGAGATTTGGTACCCTCGGGATGACCATCATAGTGAGTCCTTGCATCAGGTACTACTGCAATAATGTCACATAGCAGTGACTCAACTGTGACTTAAAACAACAGTCATTTATTTTGATTTCACGCATGTATAGATTGGTCTGGTGTTGCCTTACCTAAGCCAGGCTTGGTGGAGCTTAGTTGCAAATTTAAGTGGGTGTCTGCGCCATGTGTCTTAGTCCTCATGGAACAGTGGGCCTGTGGGGCGGTGTCCTTCTCATGGCGATGCAGATGTACAGGAAATAAGTCCCACTGTGCAAACTCATTTAAACCTCTGCTTGTGTAACGGTTGCTGAAATCCCAGTAGCCAACACTGGTTAAATGGCTGGGCTCAAAGTCAAAGGATGTGGAGGCTTCCTCTCACTCCAGTGGGGGTAACTTCACAGCCACATAGCACAGGGTGTGGGTAGGTTTGAGGCCAATAACTCAGCCAGCAAGTCTCCTTAGAAAGTTTCTAAGATGGCTGGGGTGCCAGCCCGTCTTCTCATGTTATCCCCAGGTAGGCATGCTGCTCTGAAGTCTTCGCTTCCAAAGCAGTGATCATGAACCTGCTCCTGAGGTCATTAATCGGGTTCTAAATTAAAAGCCCATAATATGTTAGGGCCTGTGCAAGGCACTGGGACCAGAGGGACACTTCCTTCCTTTCGTGTCCAGCTGAGGGCACAATCTCCAGGCCACTTTCAAAATTCCGGGCCAGAGAAAGACCAGCTTGGAGGTCTTCAGAGATCACCCTTGATTTAATTTCTGCCATACAGGTGTAGAACACTATAGATCAAAGTGAAATATTAGTTCTTTTCCTGTCTTTTCAAGGTGATCGCAGAACTGCTAGCATCTGAACTCACTTAGAGAAAAACCTCCCGAATTTCGACAGCAAGGTCATGGTGCTGGTCTTGGGATGACGGAAAAAGCAGCTAGTTCAGTGCTGCTTTATACAGACTCGGTGCTTTAAATCGGGTCTCTGTAGGATGAGCAAGAGCAGGTGGGCGGAAACTTAAAGTTAGGTCATATTTATTTATTTATTTTGGGTGCTGGGGATCGAACCCAGGGCCTTGTGCAGTTCAGTCATATTTAAAGTGTAAGTCAGCGCATATCGCCTGCCTTTTCCCTTTACATATAAACCTTATATGCCTCCAGTGAGACTTCCCAGGAATTAGGGCGGTGGCCAAGCTCCTTGTTGCAGGCTCTATGAGGACATCTCCAGTGCCCAGCCACATATGCGTTCACAGTACGCCCTCGGTAATACTTGTTAAAAACCTATTAAATGGATGAATGCGCAGTCTGTGAATGTACCAGTTGTCTTGGGGTAAACTGGCCCCACAACTGGCTTCATTGAAAGGAGAAAATTTAAACCTTCCGTTTAGGAGACAAGGGACAGCCTGGCAAAAACAGAAGAGGCAATTATGTGCCCTGTGCCTTCAGCTTAGCCTTTTTTCTGCCCTGGCAATGACAGGTTTCAGCTCCACAGAGCCCTTCCTGACCGGCCTTCTGCGGACAGAAACCTCCATTGCAGCAGGAGTTTCTGTTTCCTGGCATGAAAAGAGAGAGGAGAGGGTGGATTTCCTTCCCCTCTCCGTAGGGGCGGGGCGGGGGGAGGACAGGTGAGGTTGTGATAGCTCACGAGGTCCTGATGAATATTCACCCAGTCTCTGCGGGACAAATTGGGTGCAAGCTCTCCGCATCCAGTCTTGGTGACTGCATTACCATCAGATGAAAGTTGACAGCTGTTGCTGATTAAAACATTTCTAACTGTGCAGTCAGAATTGCGCTATTGAGATGCTAAGTGTAGATAGAGGCAGCCTTTATGAATGGCTTAAACATAGTCCCTTAGAGTGATCTGTAGCCTTATTAGTGTATATAATTGGAAATCATTTTGCAGTCATGAATGAATCATTCTGTAGAACACTGACTGGGTAAGAGACACCCTTGGTATTTCCCTTTCTCAGACAAGGATGTAGGAGACTCAGGGCTGTGTTTCCTTGTGCTAGGGCTCTCCAACAAGAGTCATTGGGATCTAACTTTTCCATCAGGGAAAATACACATCTGGGATTCTCTTTTCTGGCCAGTCCCTTCACTGTTCTTTTCCAGTGGGGCCAGGGTCCTGCTCCACCTCCTTCCTCTGTATGGAAGTTGGTTGTGCCCGATTAGCAGACGTGTTCTGGGCAGGGGTTTGCTGTTGGTGCAGTGTGAGATTTTGCCATTGCAGCTGTCTCTGAAGCAGGTAGATCACAGCCATCATCCTCCATCGGTGGTTCCCAAATCAAAAAACCTTAGAAACACAAGACTTCTTCATAACTCAGCAGACAACAAAACCTATCCTGCTTTGAACTCATTTGGTGGCAAAACTTGACCTCAGCTGATATTAGGCTATTTGTATTCTTTATGCCAATTAGAGGAAAACATCACACTCTTTAATCCAGAAATATTGTAGAGTTTGATAATGGGGTGCGGATTCAGATTTTGGTGAGGGCGTTGGCTAAAACATGTCATAGAGGCCATATTATCTTTCTAATGTGTGTTCTGAATTCTGAAGTGTATTTGGCCTTAGAGATTTTGGTGGCTTATCTGTGTAATGGGGAGTGAGGCTGGGGAAAGGTACAAAGAAACTGCTGTATCGGTGGGGTGATAGAGCAGATTGCTTCCCTTTATCCTCTGAGAAGTCTCCAAGCACTCTCCTTTGGCTTCCCCATATTCCCCACCACTCCTTGCCTCTCTGGTCTCTGGTCTGTATTGCGGCTAGCATTCTGCCTATTCTGCCAAAACAGCTCTTTGTTCTTTTCCAGTGCTGGGCTTTGGGCTGGACCCGGACCTTCAGATGGATATTATCACTGAACTTGACCTTGTCAACACCACCCTTGGAGTCACTCAGGTGTCTGGACTACACAATGGCAGCAAAGCCTTTTTATTTCAAGGTAAAGGCACTTCCTCCTTTGCATGGGGCAGAGATTGGGGAGTAGGGTCATTCTAGGGGTGTCCATCTGGCATGTGCTTGTCTGGTGATCACTTTGCTATTTTTCTTGTGTTCTGGTCCGGAAGAGGATTTAGATATGCAGGGAATGTTCTGCGAGTGGGAGGAGGCATTCGGGGGTGTGGTGGCGAAGTGTTTGTTGTGGTAATAAAATGGTTGCCTGGGGATTTTGGTGGAGATTTAAAGCCTGGAGTAGGGTGTGTAGGGGCTCGGAGTGTTGTGGGCAGAGGAAATAGTAAGCATAAAGATCTTAAGGTAGAAACCAATAGAAAGAGGTCTAGCATGGCTGAAAGGCGGTGAGTGGCTGGAGGGAAGGCATGGGCTAAGTTACATAGCATCTGGTGGGCAGAACTAATGTTCTGCTGATATGCATGGGTTTGAGGGTGCTAGTGATTTATGGCCTGTGTCCATTCTGATAAGTGGGAGGCCATGTACTTGTTATTAACCACTGTAAATAGTAGCCCTATGTGTATGCCACGTTAATGGTTTTATACTATACTCTCACAGTGTGGAATCCTTTGTGTAGATTAAAGCAGGGAAGTGAACTGGTTGCATATGATAATAAGGTGGCTGGGATATTTCTCTGAAAATACTGAGCAGGGTTCTTTTCACATAGCCTTTAAAGAAGATAACAGAAGAATTCTTTTAGAATGACTGAATCAACATTATGGAATGAGATTTATGTGTTGACTGGGTAGATAAGTCAAGGTTGTTAAGGATGCATAGTAGATCTACAGATACATAACAAGAGTACAGGTAGTTACTTTCTTCTTACCAAAGAGTTGATGAAATTTTGAAGCTGGGTATGATAAAGAGAATGCAGACTGAATTACCTTTATTTTTGCACTGTGCAAGGTCTGCACAGCCACTATTGGGGGTCCATGCCATTCTCGACCCAAGCAAGGCTGCTGTGCAACTTGGTTGGTCTTTAAGCTCCAAGAATTCGTACTTCTAGCTCCTCAGAGCCAGTTATTGTGCATAGTACATAGTAAATGGTTTATAAAAAGTCTGAAATGAATTAAAAAATTTCTTTGTCCAATTTACCCTGCAAGAGGCTTGTTCCTGTTGTATTATCCTTCATTCATTCGTTCCACAAGTGTGGGCCCCATAGCCTGGGAACTCTGTAGTGTGATCTGGGTTTTCTATCTTGTCAGCTGTCTCTGGGATGGCTGCTAGGCTGCAACAGCTGGAAGAGATTTCCTCCTTTGTTGGTAGAAGACCAATTTCCTTCTGGGAGTCTGAGGAGGATTTTTGCTATACCCCATCTCTTGTGATTATACTGGGCACACCTGGACAATCCAAGCTAATTTCCCCTTCTCAAGATCTATAATTTGATCACATTTACCAAGTCCGTCTGCCATGTGAGGTGACATGTTTACAGGTTCTGACATTAGCTCATGGACATCTTTGGGGAGACATTATTCTGTTTACACTACAGTTTGCTCTCTGGCCCCCAAAGATTTATGTTTTTCCCACATGCAAAATACATTTACTCCACCCCAGTACCTCCAAGAGTTTGAATCTTACAGCATCAGCTCAAAGTCCAAAATCTCTAATCTCATTAGAGGAAGACTCCAAAACTCGTTACTTAAGCCATTTAATTCAGTGGGTGAGACCCATTTTGGGAAGAAATTCTGTTCCATCTGTAGACCTGTGAAACTAGAAAATAAGTATCTACTTCCAAAATATGGTGGTGGGCCAAGAACAGAATATCAGTTATGGAAGGAGGAAATGGAAAGAGGACGGAGTCACCAGTCCCAAACAGTTTTGAACTCCAGCCGTGTGAACTTCTTTGAAACTTGGGTTTCAGAGTTTGGGTATAACCCTTTGCCGTCTGCGCCTGTAACTCCTTACTCGGAGCTGTTGTCCCTTTTTCACGAAGGGTAGCATGTGTTTGCATGTGGGTAGTTTCATCAGCCTGTTTCCTGACTCAAGATCTTTGGGGGTTTGTCAGCCCTCTTTCATTCTGTCCTTTCTCTGTTCCCTTCAATTCTCGTTGGCAGTGTTTCTGTTTTAAAATTCTCAGGAATATTTTTTAAAAGACGCTTTCATTTTTGATCAGCACGTGGTAAGTGTACATACGTATGGGGTACAGTGTGACATTTCAATACCTGTGTACGATGTTTAAAGATCAGATTGGGGTCCTTGGCACATCTGTCATTTCAGATATTTATCATTTCTTTGTTTTGGCAAAATCCTTTCCACTAGCTATTTTGTAATATTCAATTCCTATTTGTCAACCATAATTACCCTACTGTGTTGTTGGACATTAGAAGTTACTCCTCTTACCCGAGGCACCCTGTCATTACACACCTGCTCTCTGTCCCTTCCTGTCCTGCAGTTCCCAGGCTCTGGTAACCACCAGTCTAATTTCTATGAGGTCAACTTTTTGGTGTCCCACACAGGAGTGAGAACATCTGGTATTTATCTTTCTGTTCCTGACTTACTTCACTTGGCACGATGTTTTCCAGTTCTATCCGCAATGCTGCAAATGACAAAATTTCATTCTTTTTTTAAGTGCCAGAATAGTATTCCATTGTGCAAATATACTACACTTTATTTATCCATTCTTCTGTCAAGGAACACCTAGGTCGATTGCATATCTTGCCTATTGTTAATAGTGCTTCAGTAAACACGTGAGTGCAGCTGTTTCTTGGACATACTGATTTCAATTTGTTTGTGCATGTACCCAGTTGTATGGTTGCTGGATCAATGATGGTTTTATTTCTAGTGCTTTTGAGGAACCTCCAGGCTGTTTTCTGTAATGGCTGTACTAATTTATATTCCTACCAACAGTGTCTGAATGTTCACCATTTTTGGTATCCTTACCCATTTTTGGCAGCCATTCTAATGGGGGAAGAGATAACTCACTATGGTTTTGATTTGCATTGTCCTGCCTGCTGAATTGTGAGGTTGAACATGTTTTGATACACATGCTGGCCATTTATGTACATTCCCATCACTGAGGCAGGGTCCTCCTGTGTGCTCAACCCAATAACCTATGAATCGAGAGATTTTCATTTGACTGATGGGAATAGCTACTGTTCTTGGTGCCATGCATTTGCTGGGCGCTGTTGGTGATTCTTCTCTCTCCTTGGGTAATTTTTTCATGTATATGCCCTGATTAGTACTCAGCTGAGTACAGACATTAAGGGAGACCCATGTTTCTCTTTCTGTGCTGCTGCCTTCTCTCATGTATTCCGTCCTGTGAAATCTGGGTGCTGTGACCTTCCAGGGTCTCAGCTTCCCCTTTTCAACTCAGAGAGACCGTTGGGCTCCGCCTGCATTGCACCTCCGCGGCAGCAGCCTGGAAACTCTGAGAGCAGGAAGCTAAGGAGTTGTAGGCTCGTCTCTCCTGTATCCTGCAGCTCAAGGATCACTGCTTCTCATTGATTGATGTTTAATGTCACGGAAGCTGCTGTTTCATCAAATATTCATTTTAAATCTAAATTCAAATTAATTAAAATTATATAATATTAAAAATTCATTTCCACAGCCACACTAACCGTATTTCATGTCCTCATTTGCCTTGTGCGGCTGGAGGTTACCTTCTTGGACAGTACAGGTCTAGAGAGGCTTAGGGATTTTTACCGTTTCACCACAGCTCAGTTAATCTGGCTAGGCTATAAGATCTCTTTCAAGGTTAATTTTTGATAGCAACTAGCAAGCTACTCAGCTTCTTGCCTCAAAGTACCTCCATTTACTCATTGATAAAGTAGGGGTAAAAATAACATCTACCGTGTAAGGTTGTAGCGATGATATTAATACATATAAAGTGCCAGGATCGAGCTAGATATATGGTGAGCTCTAATTAGATGTAAGTCTGTACATTCTAATGTGATAGGGTGCAGATTTGGCTTTTTTCATGTGTATCATCTGCTGTGTGTATTATTGTCAGATCTTAACTTGCAGAGTAGATTAAGATAATGGGAAAACAGAAGATTTTAGAGGGAAGAAGATTAAGGCTCAATACTTTATGTATTAATTAATTTCTTTTAAAAATTTATTTTAATGGTATATTTTAGATATACAATGTATTAATTTATTTCATCCTCACTTTATATTATTACTTCTTGTTTTAGTTACTTTTCTCTCGTTGTTGGGACAGAATACTCGACACCCAAAGTTAGGGGAAGAAAGGTTTATTAGCTCACAGTCTGCAGAGGTTTCAGTCTATAGTCCGCAGGATCCGAAGCAGCGGGGGCATGCAGACCGGCAGCCGGC